>JAHKKF010518564.1:3349-13578 GCA_019740295.1 Labeo calbasu
GAGCCTGTTATAATGCCTTATGCCCTTTAACAGTGTAAGCATAAATTGCTAAGCATTATATTGAGTTTTGATCAGTTTTAGGGAGAGGTTGATTCCAATAACGATATCTAGAGTGCAATCTGCCCAACAAAATGCCAATATTGCATTGTATCATTTAATAAGGAACTAAAAATGTACATAAAGTTGCTTGAGTGTAATAAAAATGATTCTGCATAAAATTTACTCACTTTTGAATACAAGCTGAATACACCAGCTGATGCCGATAATCTCAAAATGGCCAAATCTTGACTGATCACTAATTTCAATGTATCTTTTTATATACTGCTTTATGCAATACAGGCTGATTCAAAGCAGCTTCACTCGAATAAACAGGAAAATAATAGAATCAGTGATGAGATAAATTATAATGCAAAATATTATGTATCATACAGCATTATCAATACCTTTAAAATTATATAATGAGCATAGAAAATAGGTGGATGGATGTGTTTGTAATGATCACAAAGGCCTGTCTTAATTCTTAGAAATGTCTCAGTAAAAGTGACTAAATAGGTAATACAATCTCTGTTTGCTGTAGGCAAATATTTGTTCTTCAACATGCTTGCATTGGTTTCACATTGTCTGAAAGAATCCATGCAATTCCTGCATGAACTTGATTAAAAACTGTCAGGTGTCTTTTGTCTGTTGGATGAAACATTACACTTTGTACAAATAATCAGTAACACACAAGCTAGATGAAGTATAGAATATGACCATATGGTCAATTATTTTCTTCTCAACTAACAAAAATAATGATATGACATGAACCATGATATAAAATCTTTATCTTAAAAGGAGTATTGGGTCTACTTAATTGAATTTTAGTGATGACCGCCTACAGTAAATCAGCTGTGCTGGATGAAACTTTAAATCCAAAAGTTTATATAAAAAAGTAACCTGCTGTAAAAGTGACTACAATCAAAAGTAGCGATGCAAACAGATGAAGAATCCTAGAGAAAGAGCATGAAAGAGAGAGAGAAAAACTGTCTGTGTGTGTGAAAGTACTGCATATTAAGACGATTAACAAAATCCTGACTTACTTTGATTATATTATGTTTGAGAGAATGTGACAGTCATTTCGATTGACATCAGCAGACAAACGGCTCTATGGCACACATCACACTGACTTTGCATTATTAGCTGAAGGACGGGTCGAAATTATGAATACAGGTATTTACCAACATTAATTTGAACACTAATCAGCTTGATCAAAGGTCAGGAAATTATATGCCGCATTTGTCATTTAAATGACTCTTTTTATGTTCTGAATGGACTTTGTTGTGGCTGTAAAGCTTTAGAAATACTGTACAAGCACAGACCTGTTATTTTAAATGAGAACAGAGGTAAGTAATACGACAGCCTTATGATCCTCTAACATAAAAAAAGTTTGTACAATAAAATTAAAGGTTCCAAAATGGGGTTTTCACAACATTGCAATAGAAGAACAATTGTTGGTTTCAATTTTTGGAACCTTTCAGCAATCAGTTACTAAAAAGAACCATTTTTCTGTTTGAAGAGCGTTTTAAAAATCTAAATGAAACAAAAAGCTTTATTCTAAAAAGCTTTCTAAAAAGCTTTATTTTTAAGAGTATCCAACATGTAAATGAGTTTGTTTCTTTATCAGAACAGATTTAGAGACATTATTACCTCGCTTGCTCACTAATGGATCCTCTGCAGTGAATGGGTGCCGTCAGAATGAGAGTCCAAACAGCTGATAAAAACATCACAATAATCAAAAAGTAGTCCACAACAGCCCACCGATTAACGTCTTGTAAAGCAAAAGCTGCACGTTTGAAAGAAACAAATCCATTTAGACTATTTAAACTTCAAACCATTACTTCTGGCCAAAATATTAGTGTATAATCCATAATATTACTTTCTTAAGTAAAAAAAGTCATTTTGTCTGAATTAGGAGAGAAATATGCACAGATTACGCACTGTTTAAACAGTCCAAAACAGTTGTAAACAAATATGCTGATGGCTTTTGATGTGAGAGGACAACAGGAGATGGACTTTTTCACTGGAGGAAGCGTTATTATGGATTATAGACTCATATTTTAGTCAGAAGTGATGTTTTAAAGTTAAAATACCCTATGATGGATTTGTTTCTTACAAATATGCAGCTTTTTGCTTTAAAATAGGTTAGTTGATAAACTCGAGTGGTGTGGATTACTTGTGGATCATTGTGATGTTTTATTCAGATGTTTGGACTCTCATTCTGACGGCACCCATTCACTGCAGAGGATCTATTGGTGAACAAGTGATGTAATGCTACATTTCTCCAAATCTGTTCTGATGAGAAACAAACTCATCTACATCTTGGATGGCCTGAGGAACAGTTTTTCACTTTTGGCGGAACTATTCTTTTGTTTTAAAACCAGCATGTTGTTGGTGGTAAAACAACGAACAGGCTTATGAACTAGCTTGATGAGATGGGTTTTCCTATACTGGTCGATCAGCGCTTGACCAGTTGACCATCGGTGTAAACGCACATCAGAAGTGACGTCCCACATTAATATGCGTCTAAACTGCCAGCTGAGTAATTCTCTACAGCTGAGAACTGTGGGTCAGATCAAGCCACTGTAAGCCACTTTAAGGCTGTGGGTTAGATAACACTTTCTGGTGAAGAACTGAAAACATGTCTGCCGGGAGAGGAACAGGAGCTATCTTCTCCAGGCGCTAATCTTCAGAGACACGTCACTCCAGCTGCCGAGTTCAACTGCAATAAAAGCACAGGCTGTTAATGAGAGCAGGTCAGTCCTGTTAGTCATCAGTTTTACTAATATATGCCCTGCCTGACACTAATTTAGTCTAATGTTCCATTCAGGATGAGAGATGAAGCAGGAAATTGAGAAGGTCAAGGCTGGATAAGCTTGTATTCACGCTGGACTTAGTCAATGATTTCTTACACAACATGTAACTGTACTGAACGAATCCTGTTCTGGTTATAAGGAAAGTCACGAATCTTTAGTTTTTTTTTCTGAACATTATGTAATGAATATTCAAGAAATCACTAGATGGATTTGATAATCGCTTAAAATGTGAGAATCTTTAATTGTGACCCTGGACCACAAAACCAATCATAAGGGTCATTTTAAAAAAAAAATTGATTTATACATTATCTGAAAAGCTGATAAGCTTTCCATTGATGTGTGGTTTGTTAGAACAGGATAATATCTGCCCAAAATACAACTATTTGAAAATCTGGAATCTGAGGGTGCAAAAATCGCCTTTAAAGTTGTCAAAATGAAGTTCTTAACAATGCATATTACAAATCAAAAATTAAGTTTTGATATATTTACGGTATGAAATTTACAAAATATCTTCATGGAATCTAATGATTTTTGGCATAAAAGAAAAATTGATAATTTTGACCCATACAATGTATTTTTGGCTATTGCAACAAATATACCCATGCTATTTATGACTGGTTTTGTGGTCCACTATCACAAATACATGTCAAGGTCACAATACTTTCTGCATAAAAAAATATTTGCATTTTCTGTCATTATTTACATGACAATTAAGCACATTTTTATCTTTAAGTTCTCACAATTGCAAACACAAAATATAGTTTTAATGCAGTATTAATTTAAATATAGTATTAATGCAGCATTTAGTACTTGTTATACTGCCAGTTATTTATTCTGACTTTAATAAAAAAAATATACACTACATTTCAGAAGTTTAAAAATATATATATATATATATAGTACTTTTATTCAGCAAGGATTAAAACTGATAAAAAATGCATTAAACTGATCAAAAAACAACAATTTTAAAAAAATCTATAAAAAATCTATCTTCTTTTAAATGGTAATAATATTTCATGATATTACTGTTCATCTAAATGAAGCCTTGTTGAGCAGAAGAGACCTCAAACATTTGAACACTGGAGTATATAAAAATAAATAAATAAATAAATAAACAAACAGACAAACATTGCATTAGATCAGGGTTTGCTAAGCTGGGGTTCATGAGTTGATGAAAAGTTAATAATTAATGAAGGCTGTAAAATAAATAATTGAGGAATACAAACAATCAAAATACAACACTCAATATTTTAACATTTAATATTTTCAATTATTTTAAAAATATTTAAAATTCATTTTATTTGTTTAGCTGCATGTCATTAACTTCAGTGATTGATGAACATGCAAATGCATATTATCTTAAAATAAAAGCCTTATATTAGCTAAAATATTAGCTTAAAATCTCAGGTGGTACATCAGAATTATATTTTAGATTCAACTGACAAAATATTTGCATTACATAAAATCTAGATCAAGTGTCTATATCTGTGTCTCAAATGCTGCAGGATCTTTTTTTTCTTTTTCATTTACTCTCAAAGTTACTGAATCAGTTGTTGTGATTTTTTTGTGGATTTATGGTTCCATTTCTCCTCAGTTTCACACAGACGGCCTAGCAGAGGAACGACAGGTGTAAAAATCACATTAACTATCAATATGATCCACACCGAACACACTGTTTTTTTATATTTTTGCATTTTTCTTTACAATAAATGACACTTGTTTTGACATTTTGCATCTTATGCAATGGCATTTAGACTTTTAAACTGTTCAAAATATTTTAGAGGTCACTGTATATGAATAACACAATAATAAGGCGCTCAGAGAGCAGTGGTTGTAGTAGTCTGTAGGTTTACGCTATGAACTGGGAATTCAGATGTTACAGGCCTGATCCCTTGGTAAGTACATCCAGTGAACTTAAAAGTCACTGAGGGAAAACCATTAAGCCCTTGAGTACTGTACATACTGACTCCAGAGGGACCAAACCCACAGTCACTGAGCTGTAAACAAGCTTTTTTATAATTTAAAGCCTTGAAGAGTGACTTTCTAACTTTATTTCCCTGTCTGACTCACTCTAGCTTTGAGTAACTTCTAGTACAGGACGATCAGGATGAAAAGATGGCGACCATGCTCTTACCAGCGGGTCCTGATGGCTTGCGACCGTACACTCGAGAGTCTCTGGCGGCCATCGAGCAGAGGATCAGCGAAGAGCGGACCAAGAACACGAAGGATAACAAGGCGGATCCCGGGAACGTGGAGGAGCCCAAACCCCGCGCCGACCTGGAGGCCGGGAAGGGCCTGCCTCGTATCTTTGGCGACATCCCCGCAGGACTGGTCGGAGTCCCGCTGGAGGACATCGACCCTTTCTACTTCAAAAATCAGAGGGTGAGTCAGTCTGAGGTTACAAGTGGCCTTCAGATGTTTTAGTGCTTCTCAAAGGAGGAGTAAGTGCTGTAAATGAGGTCTAATGGATGAGAAGTTCATGTTTTTAGTTGATAATTGCTGCAGGCCTTGAATAGGCAGATACATTTATACAAGTGTGTGTAATGATTTTGTCTTGTATAGGCAAGGAGTGCATTCTTAAAAGCTGTGGAAAAACATTTTCTGTTTTTATGAATCACCTACCTTGAAATATCGCCCACATGGTTCTTCTGTCCTACAAAAAAAAAAAAATAATATTATCATCATATATGAATGACTGATGAACTGTTGTACCACACTGAACATTAATATTCATATCATTTTTTCCTTCATCAATACCCTAGTAAAATAGATTTGAAATGTATTAATTTTACACTAAGCATAGTTCAAGTCTATTAACATCTACTGACACATCGCTTGAGACTTTACTGATATAAAAATTGCAATTAAACTTTATTTTGAGTACTACTTGTGCACAATGCACATTTTTAATATTAAGCCTAAAATATGTTTTAATGTCACTACTGATGAGGACTGTATGATGTTTAAATAATATCGGTCTTTAAATGCCAAATATTTGCCTAAAGTATACTTGCAATGGTTGCACTTTAGCACAATCAGATATACTTAAGTATATTTGTAGTTGGACTTCAGCACTACTTCCGCAAAATTAAAGTGCATTAAATGCAAAATGAGATGTTCCAATTTAGAAGACTTTAAATATACCAGTTTAGTATATTAAAAGTGCAATTGTAGGGTATTTTTATTAAGTACATAATATGTAAATGTATTTATAGTATACGTAGCATGAAATAAATGTATTTTATATGTTATTATATTTTATATTTATTTTTCACTAGGACATTCTTTCTTTTTTTGTCTAATTTTTGCCTACTGTTTAATTTCATAACCTACTGTACAAAAGTCTGGGGTTGGTAAAATAAACAAAAAAATGTTTTTGAAAGAATATACCCAGCTTTCATTTGATTAAAAATACAGTAATATTTTGAAATATTATTCTAATTTAAAACAACTGTTTTCAACTTGAATATATTTTAAAATATAATTTATTCCTGTGACGCAACGCTGAATTTTCAGCATCATTACTTCAATGTCACATGATCCTTCAGAAATCATTCTAATATACTGATTGGATGCTCAAAAAGCATTTCTGATTATTAACAATATTAAAAACAGTTGTGGTGCTTCATATTTTTGTAAAAACTGTGATGCATTTTTTAAGGATCCTCTGATGAATCGAAAGTTCAAAAACAGCATTTATTTGAAATAGAAATCTGTAACATTATAAATCTTTACTGTTACTTTTAATTAATTTAATGCATTCTTGCTTAACAAAAGTATTAATTTCTTAAAAAAAAAAAAATCGTACTAACCTTAAACTTTTGAATGGTAGTGTATCAATAGCAGCAAAGTGAAAAGTGAAAGACATTTCATCTGACTTTTTCGTTTCTTTTGTCTCTTCTTTTCAGACCTTTATAGTACTAAACAAGGGAAAAGCCATCTTCCGCTTCAGTGCCACATCTGCGCTCTACATATTCAGTCCGTTTCACTGCATCAGAAGAATCGCCATAAGAATTCTAGTCCATTCATATCCTTCCACTGCCTCTTAGAAAAACGTGCCTTTACGTGTTCATGTTTACTTGCTTGGAGAATTACAGAGAGATTTGGTCTGTTTACAGCCCTGCTTCTGATTTGTGTTTAATAACTTGTACAGATATCAGACTTTAAGACCACAAGCTTCTCTAGAAACACAGCTGCACTGATTTCTTTTTTAATTTGTGGGACATTTTATAAAATTGGTTTTCCAAAAGCATTCTAAAAGCCAGGTGTATTTTGACCTGGGCCAGAACAACTTAGAACACTTATACCATACACTCTGCAAAAAAACGTGCGAAAGCTGTCACTACACCTTTGTACCTTAATTACCCCAAAGGGTGCATATAAGCATCTTAAAAGTATATTTAAGTAGGTAAATTGTACATATTTGTACCTAAATGCTATGTATGAATAGGTACAGCCCCAGTGACAGCGTTTGTACCTTTTCGTCTGAGATTGTAATGCAATGCACTAGCAACCATCCACAAAATCATATCATCATGGTGGTTTTTGCATGGGCAAACAGCACTTATACTATCAGAAAAAGTGAAAAGTGGTTTGATGCTTCCCATAAGGCCTCTGAAACTAATCATTATTATCAAAAGGCATCAAAATCCAAAAATCTGGCCCAACAGCGAAATGATATCCAGCTGCTCACACTTAGAAGCGAATCTAAAATACTTACCATCAGAATTCTATTGGATTTGATCTCATTTTTGAAACAGCTCTGTAATGTTCTTCTCTGGCATCGGCAACCAAATCCGCTGAGATTCCTCTTCTAATTCCCCAAATGAAATAAGAGCAAAGTGATTTGGCATCATGTGACAGCTGCATGTTACAGCGCGTTGCATGCACAGATGTTCTGTGTGTCCGTGGTCATGATGCATGCAGGTGTCCGGTCTTGTGTTAGCCGTTTCTGTGCAATTAAACAATTAAAAAGCATTACTATTTAGCAGAGAATGGGACAGAGATGTATAGTAGACTGTACTGTCTCCATACTTTAATAAAACACGCAATTAATCTACATTAAACTCCGGTGACATTTAAGTTTTATCTCGTCATATTTTAATTATTACCAAAAATAATACTAATGATTTCAATACTAAAAAAGGAAACACTTCACATGAAGACATATATATATATACAGTATAATACATTATAAAATGTATTATTTTTAATGCATTAATTATGCCTTGCAATGCATCTTATAATGAATGATCTATAATGCATAATACAATATAATACAATATAATATGATAATACAATATAATATTTATCTATTAATTGTTAGACACTGTAAAATATGATTCAGTTTCAGAATAGGTTATAGCTAAAGAATAATTAAACAATTAAATAAAGAATACTTTTAATTAAATAAAGAGACCATATGGCACATAAGGAGGAAAAATATAATAATAATAATAATAATAAATAACAGTAATTATTATTATTATATGAGATATGATGCCAGATATGAGCAATAAGTAATGTAAACAAATATTTTCCCTACTTTAACTAACTAAATAAAAATGTATTAACCTAGTTTTGACTTAATTTTTAACGTTATACAAGATTTAACTAATATTTAAATTTTTTAATGTCAGTCTAATATATTTAAGATGAAATAACTTGTAGAGCCAATTTGATTATATTTTTATACTTACAAATTTTACGGCAGCAAATTAAATTTTTAGTTGAAGTTCTTTAATTTTTTATTTATCTTTACTAATGACTAAATATATTAACATTTTACTTATTTTACTCACTTTAATTATTGACAAAAATATTATTATTATTTTTATTATTATAACATTAATAGCACTACAATACTCTTTTGTAAATGTTAAATTTTAAATATAATTTTTATATTCAATTAATCTATTTTCATCAGTTGTTCTAGGCTAATTTTCAGTCTTTTTATTAAAATAATAATAATTATTATTATATTTCAGTCTATTTACACTATATATGGTGTAGAAATAATATTTACTGACAAACTGCTAGTAAATTTCACCACGAATTACAAAGTAACTGCAAGTAAAGTAGAAAAACTGCTTCAGTATTTTCTCATAAAATGTCACTCTAATTATCTTAGTTAGTTTACAACTTAAATTTTCTTTCCCAGGTATCAGCAAGACTTCAGAGCATTTTATAACACAATTGTGGAATGATCCACCTCTAGTTGAAACACTAAAGTGTGTCGCAGCGTCTCCTCTGACTGGATGTTTATTATAAGCAGTTCAGACAGGGCCAGCGATATCTTGTGTTATCCCCAAATGCCACAGGCTCTGAAAATCCCCACACTGAGTCCATGTTCAGGCTCTATTAAAACCTCACATACCGAATACAGAAAACAGCTGCTTGCCTACCACTGGGGTAAAATCCTTCCATATTTTCAGTTAGGGTAAACAGAAAAGAATATTGCAGGATAGCAGCTTCTCCAGAAGTTTGTTTGAAGACATGATGCAGACCTTAGAGTGGCAAAGTCCTCATTTACTATGTAGTTTAATCATAACTGTAACTTACTTTGGTGATGTTTCAGAGGGTCATCCATAACTCACAGGCACAGTCATTCTGAAATACAATAAATGGCATCAGACATTTCCAGCTTTCAAATTCATGCTTACAAACATACTGAATTTCAATTCAACTCTGAGGTCAACAGTAATCATTTGTAGAGTATGTACTGAAAAGGCATATTAAAACACTTAAACCAGTTTAGTTTAATAACACTTTAATTTTACTTCCCACAGTCAAAGTTCTCACAACTATTCTGCATCCTGTTTACCATCTTAATTCAATTAAAAAAATTTGACTGTAATTTTTAAGCCATTCTCCATTTAACTTAACCCTGAAGTGCTGCTTATTTCCTTAACTTGTTCACTTTGTTTAGCTTGTTCATCATGTGCACAATTTTAACAAACTGCTGCTTCATGGCCATGTCGGATCCTCCACTGTGGACCAAATACCTAGAGTGAGTGTTTCAATGTTTAAACATATATTTAAAGCAACAGTGAAGCTTTTAATGATGCATTTTACTACTGCCAACTCAACTGCATCATTTTGGTAATCCTTAAAAGATCTCTTTATAGATATTCTTATTTGTTCACTGTTTTAAACTCTAAAAGCAGCCACATATTACATTTAAAGAATTTTGCACACATGCTCTTTTTTCTTTAAATTTAACTTGTCAGTCATACTATAATTATTGAAAAAAAAGTACAGATGTTAAAACAAAAAATGAAAATACTATTAAATGTTTATTAAATAATATTGGCAAACAAAGTCACAATAAAAAATAATAATTAAAATAAACACATAATATATATTATATATATATAT
>JAHKKF010518565.1:6677-18514 GCA_019740295.1 Labeo calbasu
AAAAGACACTCCCTCCAAGCACACACATAAGTTGTTCATTTAGAGTAGCAATGACCCAAAGTCTGTGTCACGCTCAAATCCCACTGCGGCACGCCTGACGAGCTTTTCCTCTGACCCCACAAGACCTTCTCCTCACCTCTTGATGCCGGAGTGAGTCACACAAGCCCAGTGTGCAAGTGTGTGGGCCTGGAGCAAAGCAAATCTCCTGTTATATCTCAAGCAATTACACTCCGTCATAATGACAACGATGAATACGAAAACAGCAGGAAGCTGTAGAGTTTTCTTTGGACACACGCAAGACATGCTAACTTCCATTTAGCCTCATTGTGATGTAACTATTCTTAATACAACAGCACCGATGCAACCGTGCCAGACCACATTCATCGCACTTCCACGCCGGCGCTAATGGAATCATTGAAAGCTGGCTGCTCTTCAAGTTTTTAATTGAAAATGCTACAGAGGTTTTCGGTTTGAGCTGGGCTGTCGGGGTTGCTTTGTTGCCCTGTTGATGCATTCACGCTTTCGCAAAACAAAATTTGACGCCACATCAGAATTGTAATCTCTGCGGTTGCAAACAAAAGACAACAAATCCACATTCAGATGTAATATCAGCTTCAGTCATTTTTGGAGCATTATAATTAAAAAGACTTGACAATTACATGGAAAAAAAAACATTTCTACAAAAAACAGAGGCATTAAAGAGCCATCTCTCCCATAGTAGGAGCAACATAAATAAAATGTAAGGGAATAAAAACAAATTTAAAAAAACACTTTAACTAACTAAATAAAATGAAAGAAAATTAAAACTTTAAATAACTAACTGACTGACTACATAAAATTAAAAAGAATAAAAACTTTATTTAACTAACTTAGGGGCCTATAATTTCTGCGATGACGGAATCACGGAACCCAGTCATAATTTGGAATTTAACATGGAATGTCATGGAATTTGCCAAATTTTCGATTAATAAATTAAAAGTTGGTCAGCACACTTAAATCAAAAAGCGATATGGACTAGCGTCTGTGAATATTAGGTCAAAAAAATACTATTTAAATATGAATCCTGCATGTTCGGCGTGTCTCTGTGTGAATGAATGGCACAGACACACAGTTTCATTTAGTACACACATACTGATGTGCATGTGTGATGCTCACGGTGTTTTTTGCCTCTGCCGTCGCAATATATGAGTACATGAACACAAACATAATCTCTAGAACTGCTCTGAGAGTCACTTCATGAGCATTTTACCATTTCTTTTGAAAAAAAAAAACCCACCGTCATATCATATACAAACAGAAACTTAAAGGTCTTCACAGCAACCCGTCAAAATAAAACGTTGGTTAAACTTGAAGAAATTGTGACAGAAATACATTACTTAATGAAATGAGAGTACTACTGCTAATACAATATTTATTACAACATTATTTTTAAGGACTATTTACCAGAAGAAAATATTGACCTAAATTTATTTACTATTTATTATTAAAATGTAATGAAACCATTAAAATGGAATCCAGAAAATTAGTGGAAAACATAGTCTGATAAAAATAAAACTGAATTTGAGAGAGAAAAAAAAGTATTTCATAGGGCCTTAAAAATTTAAGTTTTGTTAAACTTTTTATAAATTGCAATGACTGTATGATTTTGAAATCCATCTTTTCACACTGATGACAACTGAGGGAGTCATACGCAACTATTACAGAAGATTCAAATGCTCACTGATGCTTCACAAGGAAAAACGATGCATTAAGAGACAAGGGTGTAAACTTTTGAATGGAATGAGGATGTGTACATTCTCTTATTTTGCCTAAATATCATATTTTTTTTAATTTAGTACTGCCCTTTAGAAGCTACAGAAGATACTTAAATGTTCCTCAGAAGACAAACAAAGTTAACAAAGTTAAATTTACCCTGATCTTTAAATTCAAAATGTTTTCACCCCAAGTTCCTAATGCATAATTTTTTGAACCTTCTGTAATAGTTGCATATGAGTCCCTCAGTTGTCCTCAGTGTGAAAAGATGGATCTCATGTAGTCATTGTTGGAAATGGTTCAAATACACAAAAAAGCTGAAAACCCAAAAAATATGTGGGACCTAAAGGATTTTTCTGAAGAACAGCAGTCAGTTTAACTGTTCAGGAAAAACAAGGAACTCATGAACAGCTATCACTAATGTAAACTTTTGAACAGGGTCATTTTTATAAGTTTAACTATTATTTTCTCTTGTAGACTGTATGTAAACATCTTTTATGTGAAATATCTTATCCATGTTAGTACTAAATAAAAAATTACATGCATTTTTCTTATTTTGGTAAAATAATAATAAAAAAATAATAATAACTTTTTTTTTGCAGATTCTGCAAGGTGTATAAAACTGTATTTACCAGAATTTATTTACCAGAAAAAGTAAAAATAAAATAAATAAATACAATTATATTACATATTTGTTTTAGAAAATCAATTAATTAGAGATGCTGTTGTTTATTAAAATTTAATGAAACCATTAAAATGGAATCTAGAAAATCACTGAAAAACAGAATTTGGTAAAAAATAAAACTGAATCTGAGAGAAAGAAAAACCTATTTCACAGGGCCTTAAAAAGTGTAATTTTGGTAAACTTTTAATAAATTGTTGTTAAATTGTATTGTTTTAAAATTTTCTTGATTTCCATTAAGTAGACATGCCTTTTGATTAATATTTCTTTAATTTAACCATTAAAACACAGTCTAGAACAATGGAAATGGAAACAAAACGAATTTGGGAAAAAATAAAACAGATTGCATAGGGCCCTACTAACTAACTAAAAAAAAAAAAAAATGTTCTATTCCATCTGTAAGAACAGGTGGTAGAGAGTACAGTGAGAATCAAATGGGATAGATCTACTGTAAACAGAATTTGCTTACAATTGAACTTTTTCTTGATGTCTGTCCAAACCTTACAAGCAATAATAATGGATTGGCAGTTGTTTTCTACTCAGTAACTCAGGGGAATAAATGGTGCAGCAGCAAGAAGGACACCTTCAATTTGCGATTCTTCTGAGCGTTGCCATACAGGAGTCAGCATATTCTGCTTGCCAAATCCATCCAGCTCTTATCTGGACTGCACAGTAAAATAAACAGAAATTGGGGAACTGCAGCCCTCCTTTACGGAATGGGCAGTGCTGAGATTTCAGCTTAACCTGTGGTATGTTCCTTTTCCAAACAAATTTGGAGATGAGTCCATACACATCTACGCTTCTACACCAAGAACAACCTTGTTCGGAGAGTCTGAAAATAATATAAAAATCTTAATACAGTTCACATGGTCAAACAATAATATGGAAAATCTCATCTTTCCACCTTTTTCATATACTCAAGTAATTAACTCAAAATGGAATGTGTTCACGTTGATTTTTGTCCTGTAGATTCTGCTATAATATGTTCGAGATCTGAAAAAATAAGAACAGAAGAACAGAATTTGCTTTGCGCATTTGTCAAGTGAGCAGTTTTCCTATTTTATCCTCATTTCCACACTAGTATTATTTGATTCTTTTGGCTCTCATACTCTCTCACTGCTTCAGCGTGCTTAATCTTTTAAGCACAGAATCATCTTTAGATAAGGACTATTCCTACTCCTTTGAGAATACAGCAGACACTGATTTTTTTTTTTAAATTCTTTTTGCCAGAGGAGCAGACAATAATTAGGCCTCTTAAGGAAGCCTTCAGTGATTCCCAAAATTACCCCCGGGATGCAGAGTCTTCATTCACACTTAGAAAAGTCTCAATATTTGTGTTTAAGAAAGTCATGAACCAAGAGTAAATGGTTATTAAATATCGAACATTTAAAGCTGAGTGTGGATGCAGTTTTAAGATTGCTTCCTGTCATTTGTGTGAAATGAGAGTAAAAACTTTTCACTTCTACAAAGTCTTCCATATAAAGTCTAATTCAGCCATCATAAATGTCAAGGCTCTTACAGCCTGAGTGACAGTAAAGACTTTTAAAATGTTACAAAAGATTTCAAATAAATGCTGTTCCTTTAAACTTTCTATTCATCCAAGAACCCTGAACAAATAAGTATAACAGTTCCTACATATTAATCAGAACAACTGTTTGCAACATTGATAATAATAAGCAATGTTCCTCAAGCAGCAAATTAGCATATTAGAATGATTTATGAAGGACCACGTGACACTGAATTTTCAGCAGCCATTACCCCAGTAATTACTCACCTTAATGCTAACCTATTTATAAAGGGTCATTCTGTGTCAGCTCAACCAGAGGTTGAGACCAACATTTGGTTTTCAACCACTGAAAGTGGGTAATATTCAACAATCTGGACATGGAGCCTCATTGACGTCCCCATATCTCTGGGACTGAATGATGTAGGGCATTGAAAATGAAGGTTCCAAAAGAAAAGTTTATTAAGAATCAGAATCTAAAATCATATTTTGATATCTTTAATACTTCTGGAGCTATAGGCACGCCAACATTGGAAAAAGAATATGCATGGCAACCAGACAGGTGTTTAATGCAGTTGTCTTGACAGAAGGAAACAAGATACATCTCTAGCTTTAAAATAATTTGTTCTTCAGACATTCCTCTTTAAAAGTAAATAAGTATTGGAGTTTTGACAATATACAATAAGACTATACAATAGTCTAATAAGACTAAAAAGAGTATTTTTCAACTCATTTTGGCTGATAGCCAATGCCAATGCCATACACTGTAAAAAAAACCAAACAAAAAAACAATTTGTTGAGTCAACTTAAAATAATTTGTTACCCTGCTGTTACGGATCTGGTCGGTGAGCTGCGGACCGCTCACCACCAGATGTCACCCTCACCTTGTCTTCACACACTGACTGTTATACCACACCCCGGACTACATTCCCCATCAGCCACTGCTCTTATCACCTGCGCCAATCAGAGACAGTATTTAAGCCTCGGTCTTCCTGTCAGTCGCTGCCGAGTATTGAATTGTGTCTAGCATTCTTACAAAGCGTTCTCCGTTATCCTGTGTCTAGTTTTCTGGTTTGCACTTAGCACTAGTCGTGTTAGCAACTGTACGGAGCCCAAGTCTGTTAGTTCCCTAGTCTAGTCTAGTTCTTGTTCCTTGTCATCCGAGTCCTTATACCTAGCCTAGTTAATTCGTTTTGTCCGTCTCGCCACCTGCCTTTTCAAACCCTCGCCTGTCTTTTTGGATTACTCTTTGCCTAGCCCTCATCTGGATAACGTTCGCCGCTATTCGACCCTCGCCTGCTTTATGGACTATTCTTCATCTTGCTGTCTAAATACCTGTTTGGCACTGTTTGACCCTGCCTGCCTTGACCATGTCTTTGTCCCGTCCCTTAAATAAAAGTTTGCGATTGGATCCGCCTGCTTCACGCCTCATTGTTTACTCCGTGACACCTGCAGTCTTAAAATTTTAAGTTCAACTCAATTAAGTTTAGTTAACTTGAAATGTTAAGTTTTACTAAGTGAAAACTTAGATATTTGAGTTCACTAAACAAACAATTTGGTGTTTTAAACTTAAAAGCTGGACTTGTTACCCAGCTGCCTTAAAATTTTAAGTTGAATAAACTCAAATATCTAAGTTGTCACTTAGTACATTTAACGTTTCAAGTTAACTAAACTTTTTTGAGTTGACTGAACTTAAAATTTTAAGGCAGCTGGGTAACAAATTATTTTAAGTGGAATCAACAAATTGTTTTTTTTTTTTACAGTGTACCGATATAATTCCTTTTGTTTGGACACAGCACCACGTCTTTCCTGTGCAGAAATTGAAAGCAAATAGTTTTTATTTTTGGTTAGTTTTTAACAAGAACTTACTTGTTAGAATTAAATAAACAATAATGAAGTTCTTTTATAATACAATTTTCACCTGAGATTCAGAGCCAACTTTTAAAGGGGTAAAAATTACTTCAGATAGATGGCAGCATCATAATTTTATTTTTACACAGAGATTGGTAGGTCTGTTAGTAAAATCTGTTGACTGTAGCCATCTTTGTTTCATTACCTGCCAATGATGACCATACAAAAATGGGGAAACAGCACTTTTTAAGTTTTTTTTTTTTATGTTTGCATGCCTGTAATTCAAGAAGTGTTATTATGTCTTAATGCCCTTTTAAATATTGGGTCTTAACAAACTTTCCTTTTGGCTTCATTATTTTTACGGCCCTTTGTGGTTTGATTCCAGAGATACTGGAATTTCAATATGGCTCGAAAAGAAAATCACTAAATTATACACATTTTCAATGGTCAAAAACCAAATGTGGGTCATTAGGGGATGCACAATATTATCAGACCGATATCGGAATCAGCCAATAATGGCTTTAAATGTAAATATCCGCATCGGCCCGATATGAAAAAGTAGTATAATTTAATGATTTACTCTTCGAGCCATACTGAAATTCCAATATCTCTGGAATCAAATCACTTTGTTAAGACCCAGTATTTAAAAGGTCATTAAGATATATTTAACACTTCTTGAGTTACAGGCATGCAAACGTTCGAGAAAATAAAAACTTAAAAAGTGCTGTGTCCCTATTTTTGTATGGTCATCATTGGCACATAATAGAACAAAGATGGCTAAAGTCAACAGATTCTACTACCAGACCTACCAAACTCTGTATAAAAATATCATTATGATGCTGCAATCTTTCTTAAGTAATTTTTACCCCCTTGTAATTTGCTCTGAATCTGTGAAAATTTCCATTTTGACCCCCCTCTACAAAATAGTAGATTACTCAGTAAATATTCATCCATGACATTTAATATTTTGGCTTTCATCACTATACATGTCGATCTTTCTTCTGAAAAAAATCAAAAATTTGAGCCAGTGAAGTTTTTGAAATTTGGTTGATTTGACACGGAATGACCCTAAAGATCTTACATTTTCGTACAGATTGGATTCAATCACAGTGGTGAAAATTAGTTCATGTAAACATACCTATTGACAAAAAAGTCTAACAAAGAGAGAAAACAAAAATGATGTCTTTTGGCCACCAGGGCCCAATCCACTCAGTCGCTCTCCAAGCCCACTAATTCACAGCACTGGGGGAAAGAGTTGCATTCAGTCTGACCTTTCAGCTCACAGCCCACAAATGTCATCCAGCCTTTGATATTCCACTGCACAGTCATGTGACTTCTGCTGAAACCCTTACACACTTGCATGGGGTCCACATCTAAATGCTAGCATATGCCTCACAGGAAAACAAGTCAGTCAAAATGTGTCCATCATGTATACTTGTTCAATAAAAAGCTAGAATTTTACCAGCTTTGAGATTTAAAGTTGACTGTTATTAAAATGCAATGGGTTCTGCCTCATGTGGTTCTGAGAGAGAGATAAGTAAAGAAAATCTCAAATGACTGACTGAAAATGATTGTTTCAAGCTCCTTGGGAGAGATGACCACTGAATAGACCTTATATAATCCTAGTGTGACCCAGATTATGAATAAATAATGCAGGAATATGACATGCGTGCATGGACCAATCTAATATATCTAAATCTTTGTCCAGTAAGAGATTCTTCCAACGACAGTGACGCAGAGCAGATCTTAATCTAACAAAGGCTGTGCTTTTTAACCTTTTAGCATTTTAACAGGGATTAAGTCTGTCTAATCTTTGTCTAAACCAGCCACAACATTAACACTCCCTTATTCAACATTTACAGTAATGGCATTACCGTCTACGAAAGGTAAAAACATTAAAGTTTACGTAAAGCATTGCACAATGGCCTGCTGTACTGGCAATACAATTACCCAGCATCCCTCAGTAGGCCTGGATGTGCTGTGATTAGAGGCTTGAGGGATCTCCTGCTTGATCTGCCTCTCATTCCTTTAGTCTGCTAGTCTCGATTCCTGCCGTTATGAGCTACACAATAACAGTGGGAACCAGGGACGGCTCTGATTAGTTCGGGGAAATCCTAAAGGGTTCATGGGAACACTTCTGGCTGTGAATAAATTGTGTTCGGGACTAACGCTGATCAAGCTGGCAGATGTTTGATGAAAACACAATCTTTGATCCTGAAAAGCAGAGAAGTACATTGGGGTTCAAAAAAAGTTGTAAAATTTAAAATTCAGTACAATAATAGCTTTTAGCCAATTTTTGTAAAAACAAGGCGATATCAAGCACCGTCTCAGCCAATTTTTAATGACTAATGCTAGTTTTTGTTTTGTTTTTTATTTATTTATACAAAATAGAATAGAATTGTAATACTTTCCTTTTTTTTTTTAATTGGCCAAGACATAATAACCAATTTATTATCAGCTGTAGTTAGATATTTTTCTTTTAAAACGCTCATTCCAAATTTTATCATTCAATATCATTCAGTGTTTGCGCTTGGTAAAATATTTTTGAAAGACATCTCTTACGCTCACCATTATTTATTAATTAATGCAATTAAAAACAGCAATATTTTGAAATATTACAATTTTTTATTTAATATATATGAAAATGCAATTTATTCTTCTAATTAACTACCTGGTTTTTCTCTTTAGTGTCACATGATCATTCAGAAACTAGTCTAATATGCTGTTTTTATCTCAAGAAGCATTTCTTATGATCAAGGTTAAAAACAATTGTCCTTCTTAACATTTTTGTGGAGATTTTGATTCTTTTTTTTAGGATTCATTGATGAATAGAAAGTACAAAATAATTTATTTCCATTTATTTGAAATACAAGTCTTTTGTAACATTATAAATGTCTGTCACTTTTCAATCAATTTAATGTGCGCTATATTAAGTTCTAAACTGATAGTTCACTCAAAAATGAAAATTGTCATAATTTACTCACCCTCATGTTCTTTCAAACCTTGATGAATTTCTTTCTTCTGCTAAACACAAATTAAGATATTTTAAAGAATCTTGGTAACCAACACAGTATTTTTTTCCATACTATGGAAGTCAATGGGTATCAGCAACTATTTGATTACCAACATTCTTCAAAATACATTCTTTTATTTTTAGATGAACTTTGCTTTTAATTTCTTTTAAAAAATGAATAAAGCTGTCCTCAAACTTTTGAATAAAGTTACAGACACATTACAGACTTGTAAACTCCAGTATACAGTAGGGGTGTGCAATACTGACAAAAATGATGTCTCTGTATTTCCTGGGATTTTATCAATAACGATAACTAGGCGATGTTTTGCTGAGTACTGGTATCTTAAAGGAGAACTCCACTTCCAGAACAACAATTTACAAATAATGTACTCACCCCCATCCACGATGTTCATGTCTTTCTTTCTTCAGTCGTAAAGAAATTATATTTTTTGAGGAAAACATTTCAGCTTTTTTCCCCATATAATGGCCTGATATGGTGCCCCGATTTTGAACTTCCAAAATGCAGTTTAAATGCTGCTTCAAATGATCCCAAATGCGGTTGTAAACGATCCCAGCCGAGGAAGAAGGGTCTTATCTAGCGCAATGAACGGTTATTTTAATAAAAATAATACATTTTTTATACATTTTAATGCCAAACGCTCGTCTTGTCTTACTCTACCTGGATTGTTTTTGTTCCTGTTCATGACAGTTAGGGTATGTCGAAAAACTGCCATCTCATGTTCTCCCTCAATTTCAAAATCGCCCTATATCGCTGTTTTACCTTTTTTGTTAAGGGTGTTTGATCTTTTTTGCATGTTCACCTTGCAAAGACTGGGTTGGAACTTCTGCAGCGATGTAGGATGATTTTGAAATGACTTTTGAAGTTGAGGGAGAAAATACGTTCAGAGTTTTTCGACATACCCTAACCGTCTTGAGCTAGAATACACTTAGTTCAAGGACTGCAAGGCAAGATGAGCATTTGAGAATAAAAAGTATTTAAATTGTATTTTTTAAGAGATGCATTTAGATGTATTTACACACTGTTCAATAAAGCTCAGAGGGGCACAAAATGTTTTAACCTGCAGTTAGAAATACTTAATATTTTGATAACGTCGAATACTGATATTCAAAATTATTTAAAAATGAAAAAATACTTTAAAAGTGAAATTAAAACGCCAGTAGGTGGCAGCAAGTCAGTGCTAAGAGAATCACTGCGATTGAACCGAATCATCTAAATGGTTGATTAATTTAGAAACGAGACAACCATGTTGCTCAGAGATGCAAAACAGTGCTGTGGCTGTGTTTGAAATGATTTTTGTTGGCGAAACAGAGCAAAAACAGGAAATATTATGTCTAAAAAGTAAGTTTCTTTAATATTAACTTTGTATAAAATCAATAAAATTGCATAAAATTTGGAGAAAAAAAAAAATGACACTCTTCGTGTGATATTTATTAACTATGAAATTACATAAATATATACATTTTCTGCCCCCATATCTTGAATTATGTAATCATTCTAAACGCATTTTAATAGACTGAATCATGCAGTGGAAGAACGCACTCAAAATACTTACGTGCACTAGTTTAGCCTAACTTACTAGATTTTGTCACATAACCTATGCATAAACTACTCCTCTGCTAAAAAGGGTGACCCAATTAAACCAAAGTTTAGTTAAAGTGTGTCTAGGTAAGTGACGACCTGAATCTTCAAGAGAGAGATCAGCCTTCCCATAATGCCTGTGCTTTGCTGCCTCCTAAATCCACAGAACTGTCTGATGTCATTTTAGCACTTCATATCTCACCCTGCAGAGGGAACAAAATATAAGGAATAAAGCACAGCAAAGAGACAGTCAGGGTCCATCTTGTTCGAATGCAATAAATAACCACATGTTCAGCACATGTGGAGCATAGCATTCTCATTCCTCTCACACTTTCCCTTCTTTTCCCCCACTCTCTTCTTTCTCGCTATTGTGACAGCATCTTGTTCTTCCCCAATGTGAGGGCTCCCCCACCCCACTATGCTTCTGTCTGCAGTGGCCCAGTTAGTGCTAGATTATTCCGCTTACATCATCGCATTTCTCTGCATCTCCCACTGTCTTTTTGTGCCACCCCAGCCACTCTTGATCTGCGTGTGCACATTTAAGCCTCCTGGATCTGCCCAAGTGGCCTGGTGCGACCCACTGTGCTGCCGCCTTCTTCAACCAATCATATTTTTACCCACAACGAGGACGGAAGGGTCCAGACAGTGTCATTCTGGTCACGTCAAACACTGTCACTAACTTACAGAGACAAGTTTCACAAAATGTCTTGGAACCATATGACCATTTAGAAAGAGTCGAAGCATATACTTGATCGAATTATTTGTAATTCCAAAACTGTAAGACCTTTGCTCATCTTTGGAACACAAATTAAGATATTTTTGATTAAATCTGAGAGCTTTCTGATCCTGCATAGACAGCAATGCAAAGACTGACACGGAATAGAAGAAATTGTTGAATAAGGTCATTATTTTTGGGACTATTGGGAATATTTTAATGATGTCTAAACTAGCTTTCTGGGCCTGGGAACGTTTCAGTTGCATTGCTGTCTATGCAAGGTCAGAAAACTTCACTGAAAGCATGTTGATTATATCCCTTTAACAAATACTAGAATTAAATATTAATATCATCTTCATAAACTGAAATAAAGCTGAAATTAAATACAATATAAATATTAGATGAAAAACTTCAATGAAAATGATATTTCACTAACTAAAATAAAGTGTTTAAACTGAAATACTAAAAAAACTAAAACTGAAATAAAAATAAAGCTAAATATTATTAAAGGAGAAGTCCACTTCCAAAACAAACATTCACATATAATGTACTCACCCCCTTGTCATCCAAGATGTTCATGTCTTTCTTTCTTCAGTCATAAAGAAATTATGTTTCTTAAGGAAAACATTTCTGCATTTTTCTCCATGTAATGGACTGCTATGGTGCCCTGATTTTTAACTTCCAAAAGGGAGTTTAAATGCGGCTTCAAACGATCCCAAA
>JAHKKF010518566.1:9029-22389 GCA_019740295.1 Labeo calbasu
ATGAACATCTTGGATGACAAGGGGGTGAGTAAATTATTTGTAAATTGTTGTTCTAGAAGTGGACTTCTCCTTTAAACTGTAAATTCTGTTTTTATGACTGGATTCCGCGATTCCGTCTGTGTTTTCCGCATCGCGGAAGTCATAGGGCCCTAAATAGCAATAACTACTTTTGAGGATGAATATGAAAAGGATATATTCTTCGATCTGAGCTCCAAGTTCATCGCAGTCAGCACCAATCGCAATGTGATCATCTAAAAGAAACATAAGACAACACTTTAACCCTCTTGCATAAGTATACAGAGCACAATTATTAACTAAACATTGAACTGAAATACAATTGGTTTATATTTTCTTCCATTTAATGTGACAGTCTAAATATAAACACAAAAATAAATTTCTTATATAGTAGACCAATTAAATTAGTATTAATCAAAAAATTCTGTATATTTTACACCATTTACTCTTGTTTGAATGTACGATTTAGAATTCAGACAGATAACAAAATTAGTAACAGGTCTAAATATTCTTGGCAAGACATTGTATTGTAACTTAGCAAGGAGAAAAATGTGTTCGGAAGAACTGCCTGCCATGACTTGCCTCCTGTTTGCAAAGCACTTGACAGCATCTCCCTGCACTTGATACGGACTGAGTCAGATGTGCCTGGTGCTCGTGGGAAAGTGGCTATCAATGTGTTGGGTGTAACATCGACAGACTCACTCTTACTGCTAGAATTACTGCTTGAGCTGAGAGAAGTAAAGACACAGAAAAAAAAGACAGAATGGAAAACAAGAAAGAGGGTGAGAAAGTTAGATCTATAAACCATATTTAGAGCCTAAGATCAAGAGCAATGTTAGTATTTAGTCTTATAATAATCTTATGACTGTTAACATGGTCTTAGTACCTCTCCTCTCTGGGCTCCGGGCTGGCTTGAGCTGGTGAAACCACTGGTGTTGTGCGTTCCTTCTTTTTTTCCTCAGAGTTCTTTTCGGCAGCAGGTTCATCTGGATGTCAAAACCACTTGTTAGACATTTAAGTGTAACACTGAAAACAATCAGAAATTGACCTATATATCTGAGTGGTGACTCAAAATCTTGTACAAAAGGAAACCTGCCGTTGCTACCACATACAGGCAATTAATGGTATTACAACAACACAACCCATAGTGACTTACATTAATGTTACAAGAAATTAAACAAAAGGTTTCAAATAAATTACACACAGTTATATATATATATATCATATTATACACAAAGTCCTGAAAAGTATTTAGACACATAAGGCCCACTTTAAAAACATGTGTGCAGTGCAACGACTGATTTAATATTTAATTTTTAATGTAAGAGAATTCATACTATAATTGCAGCTTAAGTGTCTAAATTCGATATAAGCACGCAGATACAGGCATTTTATGACCTCAATTAACCACACATAGGCGATTTAACCAAACTGTAAAAATGGAGGGAAAACTTGTGAGAAATGCTTACAGCATTTTAAAATACACTTTTTGCTTACACATAGCTTTAAATGAAGATGTCAGTGCTATTTGTCGATTACACTTACCCAGCAATTTCTTCCAGGACTTGATCAAGGACTTGGCCAGTGAAGTCACTTCATCGTCTGTGCTCTGCTTGCGGATGGCATTGACAGACATCCCGATCCTCGTAGACTGTTTATAGGAAAAGCACAAGAAATGTCGTTAAACTGTATTTTAGTACTGAAGCAAGAATGATGAACAACAGGGTAAACATAATGTTACCTGCAGAAGCTCCAGGGTCATGGGTATATTCTTTAGCTCCTTTAGTAAATCCAGTGCACCAGCCTAATTGCAAAAAATAAAAAAACAAACACGACTTCTTAAAAAACATTTCATTGCGATACTCTAATAGACACAATAAACTTTATAGGAACTTCATGAATACATGAGTATGTTTACAGTGACGTCAACATTAGTAACTATGTAGCATAATATCTAATTATTATCACTTTTATTGACACAATATGGATAAAACTTTGCTTTATTATACAGTCCTAAGCATACTGAACGCAAGAGTCAGTTTGTTTTCTAGAACAAATCAGTTTCGTTACTGCCTCCCGCTGACTGACCCACTGCATTTATCCGCGCTAACAACAGCTAATGTTGCTAATTTCCCCGCTAAGCGTTGAGTTTCTTAAACAATAACTAAACCACTAAACATTTCTCTGACTTAAGCATTAACCACTAAATCTACTCAAAAAACATATCCCCAGTTTCGCTGTAGATGACTAAATCAGTTGTTCTTCATGTATGTAGCTGTTAGCTTGCTACGTAGCCTGGTCTGGTCCGAGATAGGGTATTCATTCATGACAAAACATCTCACCCCGTTCTTCTTCTGTGCCATTTTATCCATCTTTTTTGCGATCCGGATGATCTCTTCCTCTTCCTTCTTACCCATTATTGATGTTTAGTGGTAACTGTTAAATTTAAACGGAGTTTAAATGTAAAAAACGTAAAACCACAAGCGAACACACCACTCAACCGGCGGCGAACGCAGCAGCTCTGGCAGGAAGGCGTTTCTATGAAAAGCCCAGACATCACTAATCAAACCATAGCCTAGAAGCGCCATGAATCAATCGACGTAAAGCGCAGGCAACTCTAATCGAAGACACGACCGCGCGTCACAATTATTTATTTGCCTTTAGTTTATCCTTACAACCAGTTAAAATTACACATATATGTGATTCAAATGTAAACTTGTAAAACAACTTAAGCCGTATGGTATGGAGCGATCTGGCAGTAATTTCTGATGAAAAGTGCTGTGTGGTGCGATTTTAGCAACCTCTGTTTGCAACACTAGAGTGCGCTCTTGCTCGTTTTACAACCACAGTTGACACAACAACAACAACAACTGGTTTTGCAGTCGGACTTGAATAAGGTTTATTATGCATAGGACACTTTTTACATTTATTTCTTTTCTTTTTTGATTTTTTTTTTTGTAGGTGTAGATTGCAAATGTAATGTGCAAGCGTAATGTACAGCATATTCTTAGTATATAACTAAAAACAATTATATCCACCTTATTCTTAAACGTGAAAGTAAGCCTATGGGCGTAAGACTTCCGTTTTTTTAGGCGCTAGGAAATAACGAGAAGAATAATATGTAGTAAACGGCAAAACTGTTTGCACTGCAAACCAGTGTGTTCATAATTAAGATAATACATCAAAATAAAATGGTAAGACACACACCAGTTTGCAATATCAAGCAGCAAAACGAGTTTTGCACAGCCAAAAATAGCTCAATGCAGATGAGACCGGAAACCAGACCCAAAAAATGTACAAATGGAGCATCCGCTCTGGAAAAATAAGGTGGATATCTAAATATTTTTTTCTATCAATAATATATTAGTCATGCTGTTTGCAACACTGGTTTACATATAAGTTTTAATGTTCTGAAATTTATAAAAGTTTTATACACATCTAAAATATACTGTAAAGCTAAAGTTTTCATGACGCATCATCAGCTGACCATATTGGCGGCACAAAACGTAAACAATGCCAATGAAACGAACGGAACTTTAGCTGATTATTGCTGGTGAAAATAGTCCGTTACTGTCTTGTTTTGGGCTGTACTAATCGGTCGGACCGGGAAAAAACATTTGGAGTACTATAGACTGCCAAAAGTTATAACAAATCAAGGAGAAGAGTGCAAAAACACTGTCTGAGGAACAAAAGGCGTTTGTGGTTTGTCAAACTGAACTAGGATTTCCAGGGCAAGAATCTTGACAACATTCGTGTTTCTTCTTATTATTTCCGGTCAGGTGGGTGAAATATTAGGCTAATATCTTAATTAATACCGCTCGTACATATTTTTACCACATATTAACTTTAGTGTGTAAAAATATTACGGCTTTTTAAGCTTAACAAGTCATTCTCTATATGATTTAGCAGCTTCAATACAGGTTTTCTGTGTTTTACAATTTATTCCGTGTTTACACAGCATAAATTAACAGAACAACGTATTCAGTAGTGCATTAATTCTGCAATCAATGCTGTTGTTTACATCCGGGTATCTCCAGTATGGCCACACATCCAGGCCTGTAATACAATTAATGTGAGGTTCTATTTCTGGATATGCAATGGACATGTAAGACTTTTCTGGTAGGTATTTATTCACTTAATTATTTTTTTTTAAATGACTATAAATAATAAAAAATGTATATACATTGTACATTTTTGTTGAAAAATAAATATTTTTAAATAATATAAAAAATCTTTAGTTATTAAATATACTTTCCTGTTAAAGTAATTGATGTCATTTAAATGCATTTTGTCACTCTTTCCTAGTGTTTGCTTGTTTTTAAATAAAATCCCATGTCTGTCTTACTCAGCGCCTTGCATGTGTGCAAGCCTCTAATCCTTAGAGATCAAGACAACGTGATTCCACATCCAGTGAATTTGTTTTGCCCTAACACCTACACGAGTGACAAAATCAATCATTACTATGGTACATTTTAATAATGACAAAGAATGTACCTCACACTATTCTGAAACTCAAATAGTTATAGAGTAAGAGTGAGTGAAACTGTTCTGCTCAAAACAAACTGCTTGCAATTTCCCTAGAAACACTGCAAGGCTAATCTCCACCCCATGCTGATAAGGAAATCCTATAAAACTATCTGACGGGGAGCCTTGAGATTACTAGAAACTGGAATATCAATAAACAAGCATCACACTATGTCTCATTATAGGCTATAAAAAATTACTAAAAGTTAAAGAATTAATAGAATCAACAAAGTCCACTCTTGTACGCTATACATATCCATATCTAGTGCTGATTGATTTGTGTGATACAAGATAACCATCACCCCAGATGTAATGCATTGAGAACTGATGTTGCCCTGCTGTAAACCAATCACAATCACAATATCCCTGCTGTGCTTCCGTAGTCACAGTTACGCTCCCACTGAGAGACACATGCTTTACCAGCTGAGACTTCCCTTTCCCTTATAGTCAGCTACAGCATAAAACCTCTCTACTTCACCCCACGCTAATCCCTATTAACAGAGGCCTTAAATCTGCTTATATCTCTGCAAGAAATTAGAAACACCTTCAGCCATCTGCTGGATATCACACGCAGCAAAACAGATACTTCATGTCTCATTACATTTCAGTGAAAACCTTTAAAACAGCATTTACAAATGTAATTTGTTTAGCTGGTTGTACAGTCAGATAAGACAAAGATGTCAGTATTATACTGTATAAACAGCTGAGACCAACCAAAAAGGTTTGCATGGAGGTTGTTGCGTAACTTAATTATGACGTTTTGTGTTTGTATATCATTCATTATCACATGTACCGTTATTACGGTTATCAGTACTGTGCTGTTAGAAACCTCCTAGGCTAAATATACAGTTTAATTATATGTTATTGTATGCAAATGCTTAGATTAGTCAAATAATCTGTTTAAAATGTTCTTTTAATATATGAAGGCTTGAAATTATAGTATTCCTGATGCTCTCTTTCTCTAAAATGCTGTTTAATCATGACCAAAGATTACACAAATCGACCCTGATGCCTGCCGTCCCAAAATAGCCCTGAGCGTTGTTCATAATCTCTTCAGTTGATGGACAACAAACTCGCCAACTCAACCCTCCTGAAAATGTGAAATAAGGTAGGATGAGTGGCTTCAAATATTTAAATGGTAGCATAAAATCTAGTAGCATATTCTGTATTTTTTAATGTTTATATTGGTAAATTAACTTGCTGTAGAAAGTATGTGCTAATATTCAGTGTGGTGTTTGTTTTAAGAGACATTGTATTGATGGTTTTATGTAACTGCATTTGCAGCAGATTAGAAGGTGATTTCTGTGTTTGAGCTTTCGAATCATGATTTCAAGAATATGTCTTGTTGCCGTTATGCAGTGGTTTATTGCACTGAAAAATTCTTGTGAAACATCATTTGTGAGTTGAATGAGGCTGTCTGTGCCACACGACAAGGCAATCTTTATGAAGATGATGTTTTCAGATAGCATACAGTACAGTTTAGGACATTAGGACATTTCCATACTTGTTTAGTTTCTAGAGTTCTAAAAGCAACAAAGATTTTTCAGGTCGTTTTAATATATATACACAAAAATGACATTATTTGTTTGATCTCTCTAAGTTGAGTTCAGTAAGTATTAGCACTAGCATTCGTTTATTGACTTCAGTTCTTATACCTGGTCATGTTAAGCAAACATTACTAAGCAAACTCTTTAAGTCCTTAAGAGAGGCTATTTCACTGTTGACTGCAGGAAGCCATTTCATTAATGGCTATGGTGAAAAATTGAAAACAATACCTGAAAGATGAATGTAGCTGTTGCTGCTAATGAACTACAGATTGATTTTTCTAATGCATTTGTAGTTGTAGGAATTGCAAAGTATAAAGACTTCATTAAAAAGAGCATGTCACGTAATTTAAAGGTTTTGTTTTGTTGTCATCAGCTGAAAGTACCCCAGAGTATATTCATTTACAAAAACACTTGCTTTATGGGTGACACAATGTGGATGTGGAAGCAATTTCACTACGGGAGAATCAAACCTAATGGGATGCAGATAGTAAGAACAGAACAATATTATGGCATGCAGTGAAAAATTTATATTGTTATTATGCACAAAATTTCAAATAAAGTTACATTAAACTGAAAAAATTCTTATTTAACTGTTAGTTCTTTATTTTCTTCCAGTATCTCTTAATATGAGCACAGCACACCTTAATGATGCACCCCATCCCGACATGTCCGCGGGGAGCGTGCAGACATTGGTCTCCAGAGCCCTACACCACCAACCAGACCCCGTTACGACTAAGAGGGTATGTTTCTACAAGAGCGGGGACCCTCAATTCACAGGGCACCGGATGGTCATCAACAGCCGCACTTTTAAAACCTTTGATGCCCTTTTAGACACCCTCTCCAAGAAAGTGCCTCTGCCATTTGGGGTAAGGACCATCACAACACCCAGGGGAACACATGTTGTTCGTACCCTTGATGATGTGCAGGATGGGGGCTCTTATCTGTGCTCAGATCAGAAGAAAGTCAAGCCTTTTAACTTGGATGACGTCCATAAGCGACAGGTCCCTTGGAACACTACCAGACCTGTCAGCGTGGGACGGCAAGCACGCAGAGAACTGGTCCGGCAGCTAGCAAAGAGAAATGAAGTGACTGCAAGGGCAGGAAAAATGGCAGAAAATACAGTGGTGGTACGGACACCGAAAAGGCTGACGGTGTACAAAAACAGGGATCCAAGCATGAAGCGAGTAATAGTTCTTCATAGGAGAACAGCCCCAAATTTTGAAGGTCTTTTGGATTATCTTTCACAAGTGATGCAGTTCCCAGTTGTGAAGCTTTACACAGAAGATGGCAGAAGAGTAAGTACACTATATCATATATAAGAATGGTACATCTTTCAACATAGCAGAAGTAATTGTCCTTGTCATTGAATTTTTAGCCTATTAGGCATGGTTTGTGCAAGATTTTGTCCTTTTTAGCTTTTAGGCTTCAGAGTATACTATGTCTTTGTTCATTACAGTCATTCCGCCAATCCTTGATGTACTAAGCTATAATGTTTTAATTCCAACCCCCAGCTGTGAGAGTACACTATAATCACTCCTGTCCTTTTGGTGTCTTGAGAAATGTCACACACATGACTGACTAAGGCTCAAACTTATGTTTGAACTTCTGCAAAAAAAGAATAATGTTATTTACTGGATGCACATAAGTTTCTTTTCTATTTATAGGTTGAAGGACTTTCTGCCCTCACCTTGTGCTCTGGGATTGTTGTGGCAGCTGGTAACGAACCCTTCAGAACAGGGAGCTACAATCTCCAAGCTCCCGGCAAAGTCCAGTCAAGGATATCTGAATCTGTGCATCCAACACAAACTGAGACACTACTACGTAAGCCCAAATTATTTAATGATTGTTAGCACCTCCCTTTAATATGGAAGCCCATTTCTGCCATGCAAGAAAAAAATCATGCCTTAAAAGTTGAAATTATGACTCACAAAGTCGAATTTATGACACTTAAGTCATCATTATGAGATAAAAAGACGAAATAATGACTTACATAAGTCATAATTACAAGATAAAAAGTCATATTCTGACCATATACAGTGGAGGTCAATAGTTTACATACACCTTGCAGAGTCTGCAAAATGTTAATTATTTTACCAAAATAAGAGGGATCATACAAAATGCATGTTATTTTTTATTTAGTACTGACCTGAAAAAGATATTTCACATAAAAGATGTTTACAAATAGTCCACAAGAGAAAATAATAGTTGAATTTATAAAAATGACCCTGTTCAAAAGTTTACATACGCTTGATTCTTAATACTATAATCCACAGCTGTTTTTTTTGTTTAGTGATTCATTAGTCCCTTGTTTGTCCTAAACAGTTAAACTGCCTGCTGTTCTTCAGAAAAATCCTTCAGGTGCCACAAATTCTTTGGTTTTGTAGCATTTTTGTGTATTGAGCCAGGGGTGTAAACTTTTGAACTGAATGAAGATGTGTACATTTTTCTTATTTTGCCTAAATACCATATTTTTTTTATTTAGTTCTGCCATTCATAAGCTACAGAAGACAAAATAAGTTAAATTTACCCTGATCTTTAAATCTTTTAATGCATTGTGTTTCCTTCTGAAGCATCAGTGGGCTTTTGAACCTTCTGTAATAGTTGCATATGATTACCTCTGTTGTCCTCAGTGTGAAGTCATTTTGGGAAAGGGTTTAAATACACAAAAATGTTGAAAACAAAACAGTTGTATGTAAATTTTTTACCTCAACTGTATGTATATGAAAAATTATGAATTAAGCCACGTTCTACCCCAAGAGAAAGCTTAAAGTGCAACTCAGTGTGTTGCATTCATATTCTGGGGTATATTCTGCTTGTCTGTAAATGAACTTGGTCCTCCTAACTGTTTTAAGCCAAGTTAATTTGTTTTAGAATGTCCCGTTTACCAATAGTAATTATATACAATAGTAATTTTTGACCTGTTAAGTCATAATTTCGAATTTAAAGCTTTGTTTTTTTTTCTTACGTGGCGGAAATAGGCTTCCATACAGTTTAGTGATAAACCGATTTTGATTCTGATTTTCAAGTTTAATTCATGATGCTTTTTCTCTTTTTTCGCCCTTGCAATCTTCCATCTTCTGTCTTCTAATAATATCGGCTCATTCATCCATAAGAAGAAAAAAAGATTCCAGCAGGGACTATTTCAAGATCAAGGAATTTCTCTTTATCTTCTGAGAGGTTCCTTGTAGAGCAGATCAATAAGTCACTAAATGGAAATCTGACAGAGCACAATAGGACAAAGAATGAATCAATGGAAACTGAAGGCAGTCAGCCAGTGGGATCAGATGAGATGGAGACCTGTGACTGTACGGATGGTGTGGAGCAGAGGAATTACCCCATAATGCCTACTGAAGATGACATAGAAAAATCATTCCGTGTCAATGACGATGGCAGCATGACAGTGGAGATGAAGGTGCATCTTACTATAAAACAAGAGGAAATGATCCACTGGACAACTACACTGAGCCGCACTTCCGTTAACAACCAGCAGAGGCCAGCAGTGTGCAATTCCATGCCACAATCCAGTGCAAACTCATTAGATGTAACCAATGATTCAGGCAAGGAATCGAATGGACCTCACAGCCTAGATTCTAAAGAAATCAATACAGTCGTTAACAAATCTGTAGAATTCATCAAAGAAGAAAGGGAACATTATGGCAGTGATACATCATCTGAAAAGCCTAAGTCCATCTACAGAAGGCTACCCACTCCAGGTCCCAGACAACGAAGAAAAGAGGCCTCAGTCGAAAACATCAAAACGGTTTCAGAGACTGAAGTTCAGGAGAGTACAGTAGGTGCCTACTCATACATGGAGCGAACTGCTCAGGGAGAGCTGACGGAGGGTTACTGTGTGGTCAGTCGCAGCAGTAGCAGCAGCACAAGAACTGTATCAAAACCTGGGAAGAGTGAATCAGGAGTGGTTAAACAGAAGAAGTCTCACTCCTCCTTTAGATCCTCAGGGGTCGCAGAGATTCTTCAGCTGCAAAACAACGGGACAATGGGAATAACAGATACTGTGGTGCACATATATGAATCACAGGGTACGTGTGACAATTACAATGCAAATACACAGGTGTATGTGGACAACAAGCCTGGATATCACACAAAAGCTTTGCCTCAAAGTAAGCCAGGCTCAACAGACTCAGGACCTCGTTCATCAAGTAATGATTGTGATGTAGATCTCACTAGGCAGTCCACAAGTTCCAACTCGCAGGATGCTGGAAAATCTAATATGCTCTCATTGTCATCTGCCTGTTCAACACCCCCCAAAAAATTAAACAACAATCCATTTGTCCTCACTGATGATGAAAAACAAACCTTGGTTGAGTGCATGTCTGAAATGCCCGAAAAGGAAATTATGCATCCAGCATCAGCAATGGAACAAGTGTCTGATGATAAAAGCATTGTTAGTAATAAAAATAATACACCAAAGTCCAAAAAATCAAAGAAAAGTACTTCTTCTGAATCATCTGGATTTGGGAAAAAAATAAGGAGCAGTGCTCCAGGGTCCTCAAAAGACCTCCAAATGACTTCAGACACACTGAGCCACACGGCATCAGAGAAAAAGACTAGCTTAGCAGAAAGTGATAGACGTGAACACAAAGCTGTAAGAGACAAAAACAAGAAGGCAAAAGCATTTGAAAATTCTCCAAAGATTAGAAACCTGAATCTAAATAATGGGAATCAAAGTAGCTCTGATAAAGATCTCAAGTTAAAAGATAAAACCATCAAAGACATTTCCTACAAAGTAAACACAAATGAACGTGACTCTCAAGGTCCTAAACTAAAGAAGAATACTTTAGATATTCAATCGCCAGCCCATCCAGCTCCCGCAATAAAGAGGCTGCCGAAACAAAGGTCGGTGAATGGTGTCAGATCAAAATCTTCTAAACAAAAACAGGAGTTGAGTGAAAGTGTGTCATTGCCTGTTCTACAGTTGTCCTCCTGCAGTGTAAATCAATATGTTGAAAGCTGGCTAAATAAAATTGAACCTGAATCTGTGCCCTATGATGATGAGACAAACCATCCAGAGATTGTACCAAGAGCAGTATTCCAGATAGGGAGCGACTCCACTGAAAAATCTGAGATTAAAAGTGACCCTGAAAAGAATAGCGTAGACGTCGAAGGCTCTTCTCTAGAAGATAATGCTGATGAGAGGCCAACATCTCGCCCACCCGTACAAATCAGGTGTGAGGGAGAGCCAACCGAGCCACAGAGGCCGATAGGATTTTGTAAATCGATGCCGATTTTGAGGATACCTTCTGAACAGGAGGGTCTTGTAAGAATGCACAAGTCATCTGAGAACTTGGTTCCCCCCGACCCTTCTGAGACAACACCAAGTACAGAGATCAAGGTTAGGTCAGGCATGAAACCGGTTTTGCAACAGTTGTGCTTGTCCGTTCAGTCCATCAAGCGCGTGTTGAGTCAGACCAGCTTAACACCTTTGGAAAAGGAAAAGTCCAGTAGCCTCCCTGATTTTTCCTCTCAGGTGGCCTCTGCCTTTGGTTCTCCCTCGAGAGCTCTTCTGTCTTTCTTGTCACTGATGACTCTGAGAGATACAAAAGATGAATCACAAGCCAGCAACTCTAATGTCTGTCCAGAGGCCTTGCAGGTTATGCAGTCCTTAGAAAAAATATCCAATATTAAGGATGAGGATGAGGTAAAGGCCAGCTTGACCAGTCTTCAAAGTTCAACTTCATCCAAATTAAAACAAAGCTGGAGAGATTTCCAAGAGCAAAATGTCTTTGAAGAGAGTCCGCCACTGTCACCAAGGTTCTCAGAGCAGGAGTTTGCCGTAGAAGTGGACTTAGAAGGAGAAATGAACGATCAGGACAAACAGCACAGTTTTAGTATCGAACATTTGCTGGATGAACTGAACATGCCTGAAGATCTTCACAGAGAGATTTCCTCTCTTGTTGAAGGCGAACTACAGTATTTTAATCAAGCAGACTTAATCAAACATGATGATACCGGCAGTGAAATATCAGGTAAGGAAAAGGAAAATGAAGATGGCTCCTTAGGTGGTAGTTTACAGAAAGCTGCTGACATGGAAGAGGAAAATGAGAATATCGGCCAAGACGATGACAAAACCAATGATGATCCAGTGGAACCAGAATCTCAGGAACTATGTTTAATTCAAACTCATTCCCCTGACTCAGAAACAATAGAAGAGGACCTGGGTAATGAAGATTCTGGTATAGCAGTGCCCATTCAGTCACCTGAGGGTAATGGTAGTGATACAAATAAACCAGAGGTTTTAGAAACATCTGATAACTACCAAATGAATGCAGAGAACGTGCAAGAAATGATAATGTATGAAGACTCAGAACCTGAAAACAAAGACAATGAAGCAAATCGTTCTCCAAGATCAGAATGGAAGATAACAGATGTAGCTGCAGAAGAACATTCTGAGCTCTCTGATCACCAAGACAATATGACTGAAAGAGAGGACAATGTAACGCCAGAGATTATAAAAGAACAAGACACTGATGTAGAGAAGGAGGAGACCGTTGAGAACATCAGGGTAACTAGCGAACTTTCAGATGCTTTAGAACCTAATGACACAAATACCAAACGCTCATGTTCAGCATCAGAAACTGAGTGTGTGCCAGTTTCAGACAGAGAGGTAGATGAGCTAAATGAGGACAATCAGTACAGTACAGTTGAGGACTGTGTCAGAGAGGAAGCTGATCTTTCTGATTCTGAGGAAGCGATTAGTGATGGAGGACCTGAGCAAGAAAACAAGTCAGAATCAGAATGTAAGTCTATTCACTCACAGCCCCCAGAGATATCATCACGTCAACATGATACAGCGGGCGAATGTAGAGAGCAAACGACTAGTGATGGAGGACATGAGCAAGAAATCAAGTCAGAATCACAATGTAAGTCCATTCACTCAGAGCTGACAGAGACATCATCGCCTCGCCGTGATACAGAAGGTGAATGTTCTGTCAGAGAGGAAGCTGATCTTTCCGATTTTGAGGAAACGATTAGTGATGGAGGACCTGAACAAGAAAACAAGTCAGAATCAGAATGTAAGTCTATTCACTCAGAGCCCCCAGAGATATCATCACCTCATCGTGACACAGAGCGTGAATGTAGAGAGCAAATGACTAGTGATGGAGGACCGGGGCAAGAAAGCAAGTCTGAATCAGAATGTAAATCCATTCACTCAGAGCTGACAGAAATATTGTCGCCTCATAGTGATACAGAGGGTGAATGTTCTGTCGGAGAGGAAGCTGATCTTTCTGATTTTGAGGAAACAATAAGTGATG
>JAHKKF010518566.1:22439-33177 GCA_019740295.1 Labeo calbasu
TGATACAGAGGGTGAATGTAGAGAGCAAACATCTAGTGATGGAGAACATGAGCAAGAAAACAAGTTAGAATCAAAATATAAGTCCATTCACTCAGAGCCCTCAGAGATATCATCGCCCCATCGTGACACAGAGGGAGAATGTAGAGGGCAAACGACTAGTGATGGAGGACCTGAGCAAGAAAACAAGTCAGAATCAGAATGTAAATCCATTCACTCAGTGCCACCAGAAATATCATCACCTCGTCGTGATACAGATGGTGAATGTTCTGTCAGAGAGGAAGCTGATCTTTCTGATTTTGAAGAAACACTTAATGATGGAGGTCCTGAGCAAGAAAACAAGTCAGAATCAGAATGTAAGTCTATTCACTCAGAGCCCCCAGAGTTATCATCACCTCATCGTGATACAGAGGGTGAATGTAGAGAGCAAACATCTAGTGATGGAGGATATGAGCAAGAGCACAAGTCTGAATCAGAATGTAAGTCTATTCACTCAGAGCCCTCAGAGACATCAGTGGCTAATTCTGATACAGAGTGTGAATATGTAGAGCAAACATTAGACTCATCCAGCCAAGAAGATGATCAGGTGATGTCTCCACAAGTCAAAGATGCAGATCAACAAGAAGATGCTCCAGAGGTCTCAGAAGGTGAGGATCCTGATCCACACTGTATCAGCAGCTGTCAATATGTTAGTAATGATAAAAATGTTACTCCTGAAGCTGAATACGAGAGAATGCAAGAGATTGAAAATGGGCTTATGGAAGAACATGGCGTTAATGAAGTGGACCATGAGAACTCTGAAGTTTGTGAAGGAGTAGATCCAGATGCTGAAGCAGGCTCTTGTACAATCTCTGATCCTGAAGTTGTGGATGAGGATGTGACAGAAACAAAGCCAAATACAAGTGATTCCGAACAATGCAAAGTTCAGACAATAGAGGAAGGTAGTCTCAATAAAAAGGACAGTTCTGCTGAGGAGTGTGATGTAGAAGAGGAAGACTACGAATGTTTGCTTGATTCTCATAATAACTTGAACGGTGTTAGACAAATGTGTACCGATGCAAAAGATTCTGTGGATGGGGAGTCATTCGGCAGTATGAGTATGAGTGAGCACCAGTTTGAGAAGGTTGAGAGTTTGGGTTTGGAACATGGCTATCACTATCTACTACAACCAACTGAGATTTCACAAGAGCTGTTAGACATAATTAATTCAGCTTTGTTGTCCTCTACCCTGACTGTCACAAGTGATTCAAATGGCAACCTCAGAGTAGAGCCAGACAAATGCAAAATGAAGGAGATGTTTATAGCTTGCCAAAGGACAGATGATCAGTATGGTCAAAAATGCCTCCCAAGCCCGAGTACTTCAGATCTGTCTGATTACAGGCCTGAGACATCTGACAATGGTGGGTACCAGTCGCAGGAGCTCTTTACGGAAAGTGGAGAAGAGGCGGAGGAGAGGTTACGGATCTTTCGAGAAATTATAAAACAAAGTTCAGAGAAACCAAAAAGAATAAACCATGTAAAAGAGAACAGCTTGATGAAATCATCTACATGGATGACAGCAAAACCTACTTCCAGTCCAAGTTTAAAAAGCAGCAGTCTTGCTTCTTTTCAGGATGCTAAAAGTGCAATCCAAGAGACACTATCCCATAGCAGATCGCTAAGCGATAAAAGTACACTTGACGGAGACTCTGAGTCGGTACAGTGCATGGCTTTAAAAGATAACGTGGATGCCAGAGAGGGAGTGCTGATTGATAAAGGCAGGTGGCTTCTCAAGGAAAACCACCTCATCCGTAACTCTCCTCCTGTGACTATGGGAATGTACGGAAATGGAGACACCACATCAGCCGACACGGCTCAGGACAACAGGAGTGAGGATTCAGCCTACCCATATTGCGAAAACCAAGCCTCACCTCTGGCTGTAATATCTTCTTCTGAGTTGGAGGACATGGCTAAACCCCCTACACCGAAGTGTACGTACTTCAATATGTCACATAGCAGTGATTCTGATCCTCTCTTGGATGCTCGAAGTGTCAATAATGGCAACGGTGGAAGGAACTCTAGGAGAAACAAAGAACTTAAGGTATCTCCGATGGGTGAGTCTTCTAAAATGTGGGCAAAGAAAAATGGAAGCATGTCTTCATTCGCATCTGTTGAGTTCAAACTGCCTGATGGGAAAGTTCATCCTCAGGAGGGGTCGGGATCTGGTACTAACAGATCTCAGAGTCAAGACAGTTGTAGAGTACAAGAGGAGGAGTCGAGGGAGGGGCTAAATCTCAGGTGTGGGCAGCACTGCCCAATATTATAGTTCAAAAGGGAAAATGAACCAGCTACAAGCATTTCTATATAAAGTTTTGTCAGATTTCATTTATTTAAAGTAGCCTATTTGCTTAAACTGTTTGAACAGCCCAATGTAAAGGCATATAGTTTTTAACTGCAGTGAAAAGACTTACATTTCCTCACTTTGGTGCCTGCTGGTCTTTAAGCTTTTGGTTTTAAACAGTTTTGGATTATTTCAGACATGTATTTTCATTTCACAGGGGCTATATTGCACAAATCATCTGATTACTTGAATTTACTTAACTTCCTAAGTGGTATTTCTCATGGGGAAAAAAAAGAAATGAGCTTAATTGTTGTATTTGTTTCCTAATGTGGACCTGTCTCTTATTTGAATGGTGAATAATTTACCTTCAGCTCTAAAATATGCATAATTTTTTCCAGACTCTGGAATACTAAGATAACTAAAAAAAGTTATTATTCATAACATTGCATTTGCAAGTTTAAAACAGCACTGCAAAGCACCTTTTTTTTGTAGTGTGGTCTGCTGAAAGATCTCTCAAGATATGTTGCCTGACCTTTTGAACCACATTTCGACATGTCTTTGAATGGAAGCCCTCAAATACATAAAGAAATTTATACTGTTACTTCAACCAACCTCATTTGTTTAGAATAGGAGAAGAGTGAATAATGCTCTGTTGTCTGATATTTTTGTGCCATTGTTGGTCCAGTAGATTCATATTTTTCTTAGGTCACATGAAACACCATGGGTAGCAATGTATTATCTGTTAAACTGAAAATTTTTATTAGTTGAATTGGTTGGTTATTTGGAGATTTTTAGTGTCTTTTACATGACAGAAATACAATATTAATGTCATAGCACAATATCCTTGGGAAGAGCGCAATGTAAAAATCTGATGTACAACAATCAATAAGTGTAACAAAGGCAGCTGTCATCATTATCACATTAAATGTGATTATTTTTATTGTGCTGATATCAAATAAAATTGCATCACCTCTACAAAGAATATATTTTATTAAACTATATAGATTAATTGTATCAAATTATATAGGTGTTGATTTAACATATATGCAAACATTATCTTCAACTGATTTACATAATTAAAACTTAACACAGGAAAAAGAAAAAAAAATCTAATAAATCATCAAAACTGAAGATCAACAGAACAGATATAGGAAATGGAAAAAATAAAAATAATTATTCTAATTGGAAATATTATAATATCTGACTTTGAAATAAAAACAAGATATTAAAAAAGAGATATTTGTTGGTGAGGTTTGTGTCATGGCATTTTTCACTTGGGTGTTCATGCTGGAATTAATTGCAAATACAAGTTGGGTCGATGCAAATATTGATGGGCGTACTGAATTGTCCATGGAAAACATGGTTTTTAGTCCCAGACTATTCCCAGCATTTTGCAGCTGAGCTCCCAAAGTTTCTCAGCCATTTCATCATCTCTAGCAGCTCTGGTGCATCTTGAAGGTCTGCAGTTGCTTTAGAAAATGGGAAAAGAATAGACAGAAAGAACAAATTCATTATGGGAGCCAGTCAGTTTCTATGTGTTGCCTCTGCAACTGTATTTAATGCAGTGTGACACAATTCAATACCTGTAGTAACCACCACTCTCTTTATCTAATTCTGGTTGTACTGCGCAGTAGATGGTAGTTTGTGCTCCCTGCACTGAGGTCTTTGTGAAAGGCCTGACAACCTTCCACATGATTAGTAGTCCAAGATTCATATGTCTTTTAAGTTCCGTTCGCACAATTCCTGGATGGACTGCATATGCTGTAACACCTGTGTCTGAAGATACAATTCAATAGATCAAAAAGAACTCCCAACTTTCCCCTGGCACAAGTACCTATTAATTTCCCATTTATTTAATCTCCCGTATTTTTAAAGAACACTTACCCTTGAGTTTTTTGGCCAAGGAGCGAGTGAAAAGGATATTGGCCAATTTACTCTGACCATACGCCCTCCTACTGTGGTAATTCCTCTCACTATTGATATCATCAAGTGCTATTGTGCCCCAACCATGAGCCATGGAGGAAAGGTTGATAATTCTTGAGGGGGCAGATCTCTTCAGCACATCAATCAGCAGGAAGGTTAACAGAAAGTGACCTAGTTGACATCAATTATGCCACTTACATTCAAGTTTTAAAAGATAGTTCACCCAAAAATGAAAATTCTGTCATTAATTACTCACCCTCATGTTGTTCCAAACAGGTAGGACCTTCGTTTATCTTCGGAACACAAATTAAGATATTTTTAATAAAGTCCAAAAGCTCTCTGACTGAGAATACTTTTTGTGTGCAAAATAACTAAAATAACTTGATTCAACCATTCTTCTTCCCTGAGTAACCATCTACCACCATTATGGAGAGGTACTCTCGGTTACGAGAATTGAACCACTTATGTCACATGGACTATTTTGTCGATGTTCTTGGTACCTTTCTGGACTGTGAACGTGGTAGTTTCCCTACTGTATCAGCAGGGTCAGAAAGCTCTTGGATTTTATCAAAAATATCTTTATTTGTGTTCCGAAAATGAACAAAGGTCTTACAGGTTTGAAACGACATGAAGGTGAGTAATTATTGACAGAATTTTCATTTTTGGGTAAACTATCCCTTTAAGTAATTGTACAAGGACACCACAATTCATAGGGGCTTTCCCACCAGAACCTTTTCATAGTTCCTAGAACTATTGGCGGAAATGGACGCTTTTTGGCGTGTTTGCACCGCAGGTACTAGGAACAGTTTTAGTTCTAGGAACTCCATTTGGAGGAACTAATTAGCTCCTACTTCAGAGAAGGGTCCAAAGCATTTCTATAGGAACTATCAGTGACGTAAGTGTACGTTAATTGGCTAAATGCATATAATGCATACAAAACCTGGCATTTTTAAAAAGCCAAACATTTTATTCCACGAACATGGAAAACGGCGGGAACGGCATTTACCTGTTGTCTGCAGCATTGTGTTTTCTCAGCTTTGATGATATGGAACAGTGCAAGTTGTCAGATTTTCATGCTCTTTCAGTCGCATAATTTGTGCGTTTACATTCCATCTCCATTATCACAAAACCCACAACACACAACAACAACAAAAAAAGCTCCGATCATGGCCTCTAGTGATGAAGACATTTGAACCGAGGCATCAGAGTTTGCGTTGAGAATAAATGGGCGTGCCAGATGAAGCCTCGATTTGAGGCTTGTGTTGTTAACATAGAAATCACATGACCAATGACAAGCGAAGTCTCACTTTTTTGTCGATCAGGTTCGTGATTCACCTCACGTATCGGAATGTTCGACCCCATAGATCTTACTTTACGAGCGATTTTTAATTTAGGCCTAAGCCCGGTTCGGACTACATGATTTTAGCCCGATTTTGGCTTGATCTGTTTGACGTAGTGTCATGGAGATTCGTAAATGACCACAGGCGTCGGGAGGCAAGATTCAATCGTGTAGTGTGTCATAGTAGACAACAATTGATGCCACGTCTGCAACACTTCACAACATCGCCACAGAAACATTATGTTCCCCTCATCCGCAACAAGTTCAGTCATATCTGTGACACTGGCCAATAGGAGCACAGAATCGCCTTTGTACATGCTTTTAAACGAAACAAAATGAAAGAGAGACAATGGTATCGGTCCTGCAAGGTGGAATTTTTCAATGTTTGTAGAGCTATGGCAATAATACTACTGCATTTTTGATGATTCCTCGAGGGACTGCCACGAGAGAGTGAAAAAGGGTAAAATAAACATAGACCTTCTGTCTAGTCACGATTTGGTCAGTTAACTAAATACACGGCCATATTGGCAATACTTAAATGTAAACAACAGCATGGATTGCACCGTTAATGTACTACTGAATACATTGTTCTGCTAATTTATGCTGTGTAAACCATGGAAAAAATGTGTGGAAGCTGCTAAAACATATAGAGAAGGGCTTAGTAAGCAGAAAAGGTGCTATATTTTGACAAACTAAAGTTAATAGGCGGTAAAGATACGCACAAGCAGTGTTAATTAAAATATTAGCCTAATATTTAACCTACCTGCCTGGAAATGCTAAAAACAAACACAAATATCGTCTAGATTCTTGCACTGGAAATCCTGGTCCAGCCAACCACAAATGCCTTTTGTTCCTCAGACAGTTTTTTGCACTCTTCTGCTTGATTTGTTATAACTTTTGGCAGTCTATAGTACTCCAAATATTTTTTCCCAGTCCAACCGATTAGTACAGCCCAAAACATGACAACAATTGACCATTTTCAGCAGCAAAATATGCGAGTTACATTCCGTTCAGTGGCACGCGTGTAATTACCCAGATAGCACACTTACGTCTGCAAGATGTCTGTTAAAGATCACTTGATCTGGAAAGCATCTCTTGTGTACAAACATCTGACAGACGTCTATGAAATGTCAGTTTTACATACATTCTAAATCAAAAATATCTTAAAGACATCTAATAGACGTCTATTTGACATCTGATAGGAAACGTATAGACGTATTGCAGATGAGCAAACATTCTAAAAAATATGTCTTCCATCTGTAAATGCAGACGTCAAATAGACGTCTCTGTGATGTATGCGTGCTATTAGGGTAAAGACGGCAGGCGATGAATGGTCAGGTAACAACGTGTAGTCTGACATTTTTCTTGTTCACAACACAACAAGATTTTAAGAGTCAAATTGGCATAATTTGACACATTGACTGCCGTAATCGCCAAAAAAAAAATTACGTAGTCTGAACCGGGCTTAATATGAAGAATGCAAATTATTTCAGGAAAATTAAATAGTGAATTTGCCATATGCAATTAATATTTATCAACATTATTCTTCTATTACATCATATTGATATTCATACTGGCATTACATGCTACAGCTTCATGAGTAAATTAATTCATCAGGGACAGAAATTCAACAAACACATAAACCGTTAGGCTTTCATTTGTGCATGTAACATCCCAGATAGCACATGTACATTTGCAAGATGTCTGTTAAAGATCACTCGATCTGGAAAGCATCTGCTGTGTACAAACATCTGACAGACATCTGTAAGATGTCAGTTTTACATACATTCTAAATCAGAAACATCTTAAAGACATCTAATAGACGTCTATTTGACATCTGATAGGAAACGTCCAGGAAATATTGCAGATGAGCAAACACTCTAAAAATATGTGTTGCAGATGTAAATGCTGATGCCAAATAGATGTCTCTGTGATGTATGTCTGCTATCAGGGATGAGTCAACATATATAATGTGTGTGTCTGACAGAGCTTCTTTCACAGGTTTTTGGCTGTTTTATTTTTAATAACCACCAGATAGCGCTGTTTTCGACACTCAAGCTTTTAATTTTTTCCTGAAACAGTCAAATGACCATTCACAGTTGTTCAGAGTTCAGAGTTAGTTCCTGCTGCTAGTGCGAATGCAACCAGGAAAATGACCCGAGGGATAAATTTGTTCTCTAGGAACCACCCTGCTGTTCCTAGTTCCTAGAACTAAGCGGTGCGAAAGCCCCTATATACTGTAAGTTTGCACCATTAAACATGTAACAAGTCAAAAGTAAAGCTATGAAAATGAATATTATTGTTAAAATAGCCATTATATGCTAAAAGGGGCACTACAGAAGTGCACAGAGGTCTGTGACACTGCGCTTGAATGAACAAGAAGGACACTTTACCTAAGTGGTTGACACCAAACTGCATCTCAAAACCATCTGCTGTCTTAGAGTAGGGACACATCATGATCCCAGCATTGTTAATGAGTATGTGAAGTGCTCTCTCCTCTGAAAGCAAGAGGGATTTAATGATTATTTTGATCTCCTGTAGAATACACATTGGCATTTTGAGTAAATTTGAAGTTTAAACTTAAAATTTTGTCAGATATACACAAATACACAGTGCAGATTTGGGTATAAAACTCTTGGATTCATCACTTACCATTGTTGATCAGCTCAGCAAATTCTCTGATTGACTTGGTGTCAGAGAGGTCTAGTTTCCTGATCACTATGTTTTGGTTCCCTGAGTCCTCCATGATCTCTTTCTGTGCTCTTTCTGCTTTCTCAAGATCTCTGCAAGCCATTATTATCCTGGCCCCTGTAGGACAACTCCAAAAAACATGACTTTTATAATTGGTATCCTAGATAAATTTGTGTAACATACATTTCATGTTTTTTAGTTTTAGTCGCTTGAATCTGATTTACATTACAAAGCTGGTAACTGCACACAAGTAAGATAAATGCGGTACCGCGTTTGGCCAGGTCTCTTGTGGTTTCCTTTCCAATGCCAGTATTTGCTCCAGTTATAATGACTGTTTTGCCATCGAGTCGTGCGCTAGATGACCACTGGCCACCGAACATTTCTCTGTGCAAATGCATTCTGAATGTAAGTTAAAGCAACAGTGCACAAATTACAGAATTTACATTTTAAGCAAACTTCCTTTAAACAATCATTTCTTAATGAAAGAGAACAAAATAGGGAAGGCCTTTTACAATATACACATAGCCACTGAGACATAACTTCTCTTTTTCTTCTGTTAATTGCAAATTTAAGTTAAAATTCAGAAATTACAGACCTACCTCAAAGTGTATATGTTGGACATCTTGCTCAATGCAAAGAGGCTCTAAAGACAACACATGACTTCCCTCTGGAGTTGTTAGCAGATACTGCACTAAAAAAGTGCATTGTTTAGCATGAGCCACAGTGCACTGGTGTGGATTAGTAATCGAACAGACTAATCCACAGCTAATCGGTTTAAAGCACCGATCTACTGTTAACTCGTGAATGCATTCCTCATGGATTCTTGAAACTGGCTGCATGTTTGGCCTGAATAACCTAAAAATATACATACACATTTAAAACAATTGATAGGTGACAAATCAACTGTGTGTAAATGATCAGTACAATGAAATATAAAAATTAGAGTGAGATTTGAAATATTAAGGTAGCCACAAGCATTGTAATACTATATATAGAGAGAGAGGGAGAGATTTTTATTTTTTAGAAAAATATTTCTTTTTATATTAAGGTTTTTAAACTTACCTGTTAAAATGGAGTTTAATGTTTACATGTTTATTGGCATGGATTTAACAATGGTATTTTCCAATTGTTATGCCTCAATGGACATTGTAAAAAAACGTGACTCAAAAGAGGTTACGTGAAAAAGAGGTTATTTCCTCTTACAGTCATGAGTGGCTAGAAGTGGATAAGACCAGAAGCCAGACACAAAAAAATTACAAATAACTTCTCCCACACTTATGGGAAAAATATGGTGAATACAGGAACTAACCAAGGGAACTAATAAGATAATTAATGAACACAGGTGGAAATGAACGAACTAATCAACATAGGGAAACTATGATGCCTGTCGGCACGATTTGAAAAAGGGGATATTATTTTTACAGATTAATTAAAAACCACTGCATGGATTTTTATCATTGTAGGGTAGATTTGTACATGCACTGCAAACACACATTAATGTTCAAACAGCATGAAAAAGCGAACTTAGCATCAGATGACCCCTTTAATAAACTCCTAATTTGCTGTTTGTTAGTGAGGTGTTAAGTTTAGATATTGGGTAAGATTAGGGATAGAGAATATGGTCATGCAGAATATGTGCTTTATAAGTACTAATAAGCAGCCAATATGCTAGTAATATGCATGTTGTTAAGTAGCTAGTTAACAGTGTGAATTGGTCCCTATACTAAAGTGTTACCGATTTGTTTTTTTTTTTGAAAATTAGCCTGTACACTGCACTGGATCTTAGTGCAAAGTGTTCATTGTAGTGTACTGCCATTGCTCATACCACTATTATTATATTGCCTAGTTTTACTAAGATATGGTCAAAATAACCAACGTGATCGTGATACGTGTGTACTTTACGTAAAATGTGGTTCTACTAAATGTACATTTACTTACATTCTTACAGACACTGAAACGTACAATGCTAACGTATTTACATTACTGACGTTCCGCATTTAAAACATACAATACTGACGTACTGATGACAGTATGAATGACAGTATAAAATGTAAATTTTTACGTATGAACAACGTTACAGCCTTACAAATGGATCCTTATGAATATTGTTATCGCGGCATTAATTTTATTATTATTGTATTCAGTTGTCATATCAATGGTATTATGTTTTCAGTAGGGATGGGACAAAAAATCGATTCACCTAACTATCGCGATTTTTTTATTTACGATTTTAAAATCGATTTTTTTTTACACCAGAATCGATATTAATTCATATTAAATACATTGCTTTATTTTAGCACTTACTTATAAACGAGGCGGACGAAAGTTACGTCTTTTATTTCAGCAGAGGGCGATGTGTTGTATCGGTTACATGATGTCACATCTCTTACTAGCAAACATGAAAAATTGAAAATGGCGGAAGGAAAGACAGCAAGAGATATACAGTAGGGCTGTGCCGATATTCAGAC
>JAHKKF010518568.1:0-15029 GCA_019740295.1 Labeo calbasu
TGTTAAAGCTATTAAGGTGTGCTGACCCAAAAGTCTTTTAAAAACCTGGGCCAAGTTTAAACCAGTAACCAGGCATCACAGCTGGCAAAGGGGCCATATTGCCATTATTATGTAATCAAAATGAAGTTTATTATTGCTGGTCTTCAATGATAGTGTCAAGTTACTTTAATGTATTTGCACCAAAAAATGATGAGGACTTTCCTGATATCGTCCAAAACCACACTTTGCCAGGGGTGTTTCCAAACTAATCATGTTGGAAAGGTCACATGTGGTTAGTTATGCGTCTTCATTTCAAAAAGATAGACAAGCTTTCACCTCCATCTCATTTTCTCCTCCAACTTCAAAAGCATTTGACATTGTTGCTTTTAACTCTTTTGTAAAGGGCCATTGACTTTCTTTGCACGTTCAGTTTGTAAACACTGGGTCGGTACGTCCGCCTTCCGTCACTCTATATTGTTCACTCAAATAGGCCACGTACACTGTGGAGATAAATTTGGTTGCTAGTTCATCTTTTAATCCTCAATCACATTCTGTACACACATAATTCACTAAAATACAGGTGTGACAACTGCATTCGACAACTACATTAAAATACAGTTAGTGACAACCGCATTTATAGAAACTTTATGTTGTGTGTACACAACTGAACTGAACAACTAGTTATTAATGACGTATTTAAACACGCATCAGAAATGTGTCTTCGTCTAAGTATCTGTATGCAAGAAAATAACAGTGAAAGAAGCCGTAACACACCATGGCTTAGACTCAAATAGGCCTATTATTGACCACTCTTAACACACTTTACAAGGTTAACGCGCTAGGCTAATTAGTGATGATGTTCTTTGATAATGTTAATGTTCTTTGCTCATTTTCTGTAGCTGCTTTTTGAATAACTAAGGAAATGTAAGCATTATAATTAGTAACTTACAATGTTTTTGTTCAGTTGACCATAGGACCCATTACTGTAGCGTCAGCTATACCTTAATATATCCTTAACTATAGCGGAGCAGACGGACCTTGCTGCTTTGGCAAGGGGCGTGGCAGTACTGAACACCATCTAAGCTGTTCAAAAATCACAATGTACTGGGACAGCTAACCAATCACAACACATTTCATTTTTCGGGGGCGGGCCTTCATCAGACTTGAAACTAATAGAGCCATTTGTGCCAGGCTGGGGACAAAGGTATTGTAATAATGTAAATTATGTGAAAAATAATGCATTAAGAGCATGAGAGCATGTTCTAGTACACCCACAAAACTAAAATCAAGACATTGTAAAAGAGCATAATAGGACCCCTTTAACTCCATAAAATGCCTAGATTTATGAACTAAGACCAAACAAAAGGCCTAAAAGCGCTTGCAAATATCCTCATACATGGCAACACTGCAAGACAGACGGCACTCTCTGCCAAGCATAAACAAAACTTTTTTTTTATTAACAATATTTTGCTCATCTGTTTATTTGTTTATTCCTCTGTAGGTCTGGCAAGGACAGTCAAAAATGTGAACCGGTGATTGATACTCTACCAGATTAGTTGTGCACCAGTAGCAATGGAGCGGAGCAAACGCAACTCCATTGCTGGGTTCCCCTTGCGGCCAGATCGGCTGGAGGACCCGGATTGTGGAGGAGGAGGAGCAGAAACCGGTCCGGCACCACTGGACAGGGTGTGTCCCTCATCTTACCGGGCCCTCATCAGTGCCTTTTCTTGCCTGACCCGACTCGATGACTTCATCTGCGAGCGGATTGGCTCTGGGTTTTTTTCAGAGGTCTACAAGGTAAGATGGTTGTGTGAGGACATAAAGTCATTTCTATTTCAGTTATTAGTCACTGTGCCTTACAAAACCACCTGCAGAGTTGAGTTCTGACACACTTCATTATAGTTATAAGTGAACATGAAAACGTTGATTATCTGAATCGGCGGTTTAATAACTCCTACAGTTTTTTTCACATCAGGAGGTGAGAGTTGTGTAGTCTTTTTTTCAAAGATAGACAGAGATGAAAAAGGTCCTAAAGGAGGAAAAGAAGGTTAATCTTGTGATTCAGTTGATGAGTTGTTGTCTAGGTTGCAATATCAGACAGGTGTGCATATTTTGGCATATAAATTAAATGCTGTTGGCTTAGCAGTGATGATAGATGTATGCTATTGGATTACAATAGTTAATTTGTGCAAGTAAGAATAGTTGCCAGTATGGTTTGTACTGATCACTATAATGATGGTGTTTGTTGGAGAGAGTGAGTCTTTCAGTATGACTGACTTGGTATGATATGAAAGTTAGAAGTTAATGAAGATGAAACATCGTGGTTAAATTTGGGAGTGATTCAGTTTTGTGACCAAGTTTAAATGCAGTGAAACTGCTTTTAGTCTGTTTGGATACTGTTCGGCCTAAAGTATTGCGTAGCATTGGCTGACAGTGACACAGGTTCAGATACAGCCTGGTTCATGTCCTGATCCCATTCCCTTCTCTCTCACCCCAATAGTTTCCTGTTTCTCTGCACTTATCCTGTCTTATAAAGACATTAAAAGTCCTTTAAAAAGCCAGTTTAGATACTATTACCTGTTATAGGATAGATTAGTTTCGCAGTAGATTTACTTAAGCAAAAATAGCAAGCTGGTGTCTTTTACTGAAATAAGTATTGTGACATGTCAAATAATTGTCATTCCTGATGTTTAACATGAGGATGATGTTTACAACATGCGTCTTCCTCTGTAGTGTTGATTGCAGTTTGTAATTTATAATTGTTTTGTTGTTTGCTGCACATTAATCCTGATGACCTCCTAGATTAAATTGAGTGCTGCCCTTGATGCTGAGCATCAATAGTACAGTAGCCTATTCAACTATATTCGCTGTGAATAATTCAGTGAAGTTTTGAGGTCAGAAAAGCCCTGAGAGAACAGAGCATGATGATGCCCATTACCAAGATCAATTCTTCTGTCATAGTAGTGAACTCTTTCACTCATAAGCAGTATTTGTTACTGAGGTTCTCTGTACATGCACATGCTGTGTCAGGTTTTATTATAGCTTGTGTGTTTGTCATAAATAGGCTATGTTTGTTCTCTTAGGCCGGATATTAAGTCATTCAGAGATCAGAGCTCAGCCATTTTTAGATCAAAGTGTGTCTAGAAAGATGTAAGAAGTGTAGACCCTGCAACTCTGAAGCCTCTATTGGCTTATTTTAATTCTTTCAGTGTTACTTACAGTAGACTGTGTTGCTTTTGTTATAATCTAATCAGAGCAGATACCCAAAACTGTGTTGTTTTTCTGACTTTTTTTTTTTGGTTACAATTGCATGATGCAAACTCGCAATTCAGACTTTTTTTCTCTGAATTGTGATATAAACTCGCAATTGCATGTTATAAAGTCAGAACTGTGATATATAAACTCGCAATTCTGAGAAAATATCAGTGTTTTTTCCCCTCAGAATTGGACTTTATATCTTGCAGTTGTGAGTTTATATCTCACAGTTCTTACTTTATATCATGCAATTCCGGGAAAAAGTCAGAATTGCAAGAAAAGTCAAAATTGTGAGAGATAAACTCAATTGCAAGGAAAAAAGTCAGAATTGTGAGATACAAACTCACATTTGTGAGAAAAAAGTTTATCTCGCAATGCTGACTTTATTTCTCGCAGTTGCGAGTTTATATCACGCAGTTCTGACTTTATAATTCATATGTATATATGAAAAGAAAAAGTTATCTTGCAATTCTGACTTTATTTCTCACAGTTGCGAGTTTATATCATGCAATTCTCAGAAAAGTCAGAATTGTGAGATACAAACTCGCAACTGTGAGGAAAAAAGTTTTTATCTTGCAATTCTGACTTTCTCGTTTGCAAGTTTATATTGCACAGTTATCAGAAAAAAAAGTCAGAATTGCAAGTTTATATTTCGCAGTTCTGAGTTTATAATTCACAATTGCTAGTTCATATCTCATTCAAAAAAAGTCATAATTGTCAGAAAAAAAAAAAAGTCAGAATTGTGAGGGAAATTCATTTATAAGAAAATTTCTCTCTCAATTCTCAGGAAAAAAAAGGGCAGAATTGCACGTTTATATATAATTGACAGTTGATTAAAAAAACATTTGTGAGAAAAAAGTTTTCATCTCGCAGTTCTGACTTTATTTCTCGCAATTGTGAGTTTATATCTCGCAATTTTGACTTTAGAACTCACAATTGCAGGTTTATATCTCACAGTTCTGAGGGAAAAAAAAGTCAGAATTGTGAGATAAATGTCGCAATAACATTTAAAAATTTTTATATATATATGTATATATTTTTTTTTTAGTGGTGCAAATGGGCTTCCATAAATATGTATGTACTATACACTGTCAGAAAAATAGTGCAAAAATTGTACTTTAAGGATGCAGCAGCTTGTCGTGAGCGCAGTACCCTATGTATAAGCAGAGGAATTTGATTTAATATAAATAAGAAATTATTTTCCTTACAATAAGTAACAAGCTGTTGTACCCCTAAGTGTTTGCATGCTGTCTGAGAGTGTATGCATAGAATTTTGATTATGCAGTTTGTTTTGTGGCTTCCAGTTCCAGTGGCTTCGGGTTTTTGTTTTATGATGTTTGTTTTATAATGTAGACACTCTCTCACTGGTAAGAATTAACCTCCCTTTGCTTTGCATCTTGCAGGCACTTTCACTTTTAACCTTCGTTTTTATTTAATGAAGTGAGTGTCCGAGAAATGCAAATGTTCAATCCTTTCGTGAACTTTGAATTGAGCATGCAAATTGTTTTTTGCAGTTTAAGCAGTTTAAATAAAAATAAAAAAAATCTGTTAACTTGAATTGCCTCAGGTGTGTGAGGCCAAAAAGGTGTATCACAAAATAAAGATTTAGACAAAAAAGTAAACTTATTACTTCATTTGTTTAAAGTAAAAGGTGCAGTAAAAAGTGCTAGCTTTTGTTTTTGTGTAAATTTAATAATTACGGAGCTCTTATTAAGATACTGTTTAAACCCCTAAACCTGCTTACCTTAAAGTACTTCTATTATGCCATTTTAAAGGTTGCTAATATTGTTTTAAGAGTCTCCTAAAACATGTTTATATGTATACAAGGTCAAAAAACACTAGTTTTCTCCAAAAATAGATTTAATTTTACCTCATTTCTAAATGATTCGTAAACGACTCATGCGAAGCAGTTAGAATAATCAGTTTCTCTAAACCCCTCCTTTCCGTGATCCCTCACTGCTGTGATTGGTCAGATGGCGCAGTCCTTTATGATTGGTCTACCAAGTAGAGCACGTGTCGGAAAACGAAACGCCCATTGCAATAACTGAATGACGTCCTGGAGACTTGTCGGTACATAGAAAAGATGGCATCGATTTTTACCTTACCAATTCGAGCCGGAGTTTGACGATGAGAGGGTTGAAGTGGCTGATCAACAAGTTAGCACGGACTACCGTGGAAAGTGCTCGCAATTTGCTTATGTAAGTGAACCGGGCACACCTCTATGTTGTAAACTTCAACATCGTATAATGCATTAAGCGGCTTTCACACTGAACACGGAAAGCCTGGGCCGCTGGTTTCAGTGCAGCCCTTCAGGGCGCAGTGGCAAAAGTTCATTTGAACATGTGCAGGGAAAATATTATCTTTGTAGATTCATCACTTGGAAGTGAATATAAAACAAATTTAATCACAGTGTAGGATACAGCGTCTTCTCAACATGACGTAAATAGAGATCGACCGATATATCAATTTACCGATATTTTTCCCGATATTTAAGCATTTTACCATAATCTGTTATCGGTTTTGTAATATTGCATTCACCAATAAGCGCCGCCATCTTGTGGGTATTTTGAGAATTACCGACAGGATCGCCATTTCAGCGCGTCTGAGGGGAGACGAGACAACAACAACGGCATGCATAGGTAAAACACTTGCTTTGCTGTAATTAGTAAACTTTATTTAACATAACAGCCATTAATGCACATATTAGATGTTACATAAATACCTGATGTGTAGCTAGTTTATGCAGCTTTGGATCGAAGAAATAGACGAACTCACAGAGTCACGTAAGATAATCCGTCTTAATAAACGTGTAAATTTGTCTTAATTAATTAATATACAGCCATGAATGAGCACATGTTGGAAACGAAAGCACTGAATTTAATTCTCTCTGTGTTGTCTATATGTTCATCATTGGTCTCGTGAAGCTGGAGTCGGCTAAATTAATCCGTCGAGTCCTGTCACAATAAAGACTTAACTTTGCCTGAATTAAATAATACAGCCACGATTGAGTGCGTGTTGGAAATAAAACTGCTTAATTTAATTCTCTCTGTTGTGTATATCAGTAATCTCGTGAAGTTGCTTTCATTTTGCTGTTCACTCACCGGGTTGATGCTCAGGAAATGTTTCAGCACAGCCACCGCATGTAACTTTTAAACACCCTAAATTATATTAACATTTACTATATAACCATTATTTCGCTAATACACATCTCTATGAAAATTAATTATTTATTATCTCCGCGAGCGATCGCAGTTTGAGTATAGTTCTGTGTAAACAGCGCTTTGTCAGAATCTAGAACGACAAAATATTAGTGATTCTGATATAACATACTAGTTCAGAAATGCATTAAAATACTATGTTTTGTTTGTTATATTTCAATATTCAGAGAATATTATTCAGTGAAATAACATTATCCAGTGAGCTTTTTTTCACTATATATATAATACAGTTTGTAAACCTACTAAAACTGTAGTTTAAAATAAGGTTGGTATGACTCCTGTCCTTTATTTATTTTCTCCATTTGAAAACGTGAGACATTCTCCATTTGTTTTGCTTAGCGTTGCAGCTGATGCATTTTATGAATAAAAAAAAAATTATAAAAAAAATTTTTTTATTCTTGTAATATGAAGATCAAGGAGGAAAAATGAAAGTGAAGTATGGACTAACAGTAAATAAATATTGGTTCTTCATATCGGTTATCGGGCACATAAACATGAAAATAATCTGTATCGGTTATAAAAAAAAAAAATCAGTATAGGTTGATCACTAGACGTAAACCACATGGAAATTTTATTGTGTTTGTGGGCGTAGAATGTGGGCGGACATTATGCAAATGTGATGTATGGCCGTAATAGAATAAGATTCAAATTCCTGACGACTCGTTCAGGCGATTGTGAGCTGACTCTTTTTTTTGATAGACAATAACTTTATTTATCGTGCACTGTCTGCTTCACAACTTTGCAGATAGTTTGTGTTCACATACAGCTACATGACACACTGCATGAAAGGTCATTTGAAATGGCATAATAGGAGCACTTTAAAATCGATAAGCATTACTTGTTAATGATTTGTTCATTTAGAATATTTCCTTCCCCACACAGGTGGCTGAGATTTTAAGCAGAGTGAATGGTTTTAGGATGGCAGGCAGGGGGTGTCTGCATATGGCACAGGCAGGGGTAATGCGTTGAGCCAAATACCAGCTGTGTTGGGGGTCTGCACGAACCTGTCTGGAAAGCTAATGCAATAATAGCCTTTTTCAGTTTATTTGAACAAACGAGTTTCAATCTGTACCCATATGGTAAGCTCAAACAAACATCTAAAACACCTCACAGCAATATGCAGAGTCCTTAAATAATCATATTGCTCAATCCATCTACATTTGAGGAACCGAAACATTTGCCTAGGACACTAGATTTTTTGCATGGGCAGCAAGCTGTGACTCGATAATAGCAGAACAGATTGAGAGTTTGGGTGCTGTAGCGGAGGCATCTGGGTCCATGTCTGACAGGCGGCTCTCACTGTAGGTGGGCACACGAAATGGGCTCTTCCTAGGCTGCTGATTCCCCCAGACTGAGATTGGTTGCAGTACAGTCAACACCAAGTATTTAAAGTAAAAGGAAATGCTTATAAAATGTTGCTGTGTGTTACAGATACATTTGACACAGATTTTAATATTTAGGTTCCCTAGCTCTGACTTTTATAATCCTTTAGTTGTGTTGAGCCTTTCCATCACTGCATACAGTTTGAGGAAGTCAGCGTTTTACGGACATAGATGATGATTTTTTTTTTGCACTCATGAGGAAATCCTGTGGTTGATATTTCTTTTCCTAAATGTCTTTTTATTGGTCAGCAAGATGAAAGCACAAAGAGGAAACTAGAAAACATATCTGCAGAAGCACATTTCAGAAATGTTGTGAAACCCCTAACGGTACGTGGCCAAAAGTCAGTTTTGCAGTGTTTGTCTATTTTCTTCATCTTGTGCTTAAAAATTGGTTGTGTAATAACGCTGTTTAACAATGACTGTTCCTTCAGATCTCATTTTGCTATGTATGGCTCTTCCCTTCTGAGTGGTATTGTTGGTCTAATGCTGTGGTTTCACTTTCTCTGATGCAATTTTTGGATGGTAGCATACGAGAAACAATGGCCTGGGATGCACTGAACAAAAAGCTGCAGTATTTGTATCCCGGCTTTTAAAGGATTACTCCACTTTCAGAATAAAAAGAATGTAAAGTTTTTGAGGAAAACATTCCAGGATATTTCTCCATATAGTGGACTTCAATGGTGCTCAATGGATTGAAGGTTAAAAAGGCAGTTTCAATGCAGCTTCAAATGGTTTTAAATGAACCCTGAGCCCAAATGAACCAAATGAGCTCCGTGATGTGCATGCGTACTCTGTGCACTCCGGTTAAAGACAGTTAGGGTATGTCACAAAACTCCCATCTCATTTTTATTCTGGAAGTGAACTAATCCTTTAAGATGAACGTTCAGAGCATATAAAAATGTAAATGAGATCCTCTGACTGATTTCATTTTGTCTGTATGGCTTAGTTCAGTTTCAGAAAAAGACTAAAAGATGACTTCTCATTTTCTTTGTTTGTTTTAGGTGCGTCACAGAGCTTCGGACCAGGTAATGGCTCTAAAGATGAACATGCTGAGCAGTAATCGTGCCAACATGCTGCGAGAAGTTCAACTCATGAACAGACTCTCTCACCCCAACATACTCAGGTTTGCTTTCAGTACAACACTATTATCACAGTGAGTTAACACATTTTTTTTTGTTTGCGTTAAAATGATCATGCGGATTGCAAAATATGCAAAGCTAGTCCACGCCTTCAAAGTGCAAGGAAGATTTTATTGCAAATTCCACTCCAGTCTCCTTTCAGGTTCTTTGCTGCCGCGTGTCTCAGTGTGGTTACTTTATAAAGTTGGTTTTTGCAGTTGCGGTTCATGCTAACAAGAAACTAAGGAGCTGATGCCAATAAAAGTACATTTAATGAGCTTGTAACTAAATGGGAAAATTGAAATAGCATGCGTTTCAAAGAAAAACACGACTGCAGCGTTCATATAAAGCGGTGGCTGATGTAACATAATATTAATATTAGGTTTCCTACTTGAACAAGGAGTGTGCCTCACTTTATGCGTTGCCAGTGGCTCAAAATTAATGCAGTCTTTCAAATAAGTGAGTCTGTGGGAGTGTTGCTTTCAATGTGAATCTTTCTCTCCTTTGTAATGGAAAAGCAGGGATGACCTCTTCTTCCTCGTTCCACAGAAATCAGGTCAGAAATCCATTAACAATAGATGGAGTGAAACGACATCCTGAGTTTAGATTTCATTGAGATCAAAAAGCAGTCCTTTAGGTTCTTGACATTTGCTTAGTGTAAAACTAGTGAGTTTTGTCAGCTGTATCAAATTGCTTGTGTATTGTGTGTTAGTTTTCTGTTTTATTTTTATTTTTTTATTATGTTTTTAATCCCGGAATCAATGTGTTTTTGTGACAAAATGCCAACCAGAATAATAATAAGCAGTTATCTTTCAAACAGTGCTGCAGTACACATTTGATTTGCTGTTTAAATATGTCTGGTATTGCTTCCATTTTTGTGATGCTTGGCTTGTTTGTAAAGCAGAATGTGAGTTAGTGGGTGGATGAAAGAGTGAGAGAGGGTCTGTGTGTGTGGTTTACAATCACACCATTGTTACATCTTATTGAATGGGGGTGGAGGGACTGTAGTGCAGACAGGAGAAGGCTGAGGGGAGCTTTGTTGAAGAAATCCCAACACAGACCCGCAATAAAACCCGGGCCTGGGCTTTATGGGGCCATAACTTTGAAAACACAAACAAATTTGTATTCTGTCTAATGACTCGTGTGAGGTGGCCATTCAGAGACATTGATACGTTATTTAACAAATTAGTGAAAGGCTGTTGCATGTCTATATCATGTGGGCCTCACACTTCACATAAATTGACTTCCTGAAAAGAAAATCACAAAGGATCTTAATTGACACAGATATTACTACATTTATACATTCATACACTACCTCGTCTTCCATTTCTGAAAAAAAGCTTTTTATGTTTAAGCAGAAATCTTGCATTTGCTCTGCCATTGTGCCTGTTCACCCTCCAATCGACTGGAGACTCACATTTTATAGCTTGTTTTGATGTACAGCACCATAAACCTGTCTAAGTTTATGGTGTCATTTGTAAAAGCCATTTTTGACACAAGAAATGAACGTAGAGCATAAAATAAGCCCATTGGACAGCAGCCTCAGAGAAAGTCAGCACAGCAGCAGCTCAATCAAGTTGATAATGCTGAATTTGCTCTTGTGCTATTGATTGTACATTGACTTTACTTTGTTTTTTGGCATTCTAGGAATCTCATACTCTTTGCTGCTGCTGCTGCTGCTGCTATTTCGGAGCATTGAACTAACATCAACCTTTCTTTTTTCGTTTTTGTGGTGTTGTAGATTTATGGGGGTGTGTGTACAGGAAGGTCAACTTCATGCTCTTACAGAGGTAAGTGACATCAGACTTCTGTGTTTCATTCACCACACATCTCACGCAAAATAGATAGTTGAATTTTCTTCTTTGGCTGTACCTCAAAAAAAAAAAAAAAAAAAAAAAAACAAGACTGTACCTTATCACATTGACATTGCAACTTGGCCTCCTTCTAGCTTCCTCTAACTTTTAAAAAATAGCCTTTTGTACCAGTATTGAATTGAGTGCTTGAATAACACTTGCACTGCTGGAAAAAGTTAGGGGTACCTTTGATTCCTAAATCTGTGGCATTTCCCCCTGTGACATTGAACAGTTTAGTCTTTGTTCACAGTGGCCTGAGGGGAGGTATTCTATTAGAGAGCCCACTGGCAGTCCCCTAAGGCATGTTGTATTTTTACCATCTCAAGCGGTGTGGGTGTATTATGCTTCTATGAATGTTACTGTGCAATATAGTTTTATGCTCAAGATGAACACTGATTACACAGGAAAGAGGGGTTTTACTTGTTAAACAGGAAACGTTGTTGTTTTTTTCCCTCCTTAATGAATCAGTTTAAAGATGCTGTTAAAACTTGAAGTAGTTTATATATAAATAAAATGTTTAGTTATTTGAATTGCTTAGTCATAATGTGCATAAGTGACTATCCTTTGACTTGTTTGAGTGAATATTCAGCAAAGCAATGGCCTTCTACTATGAATGTTTAATGAAACCAAGAGTTTGCAAAGGTGCTACCCAGTATGTCCAAGATCTGAAAATACTATGTTTTTATAAAAGCAAACAAGAGCTGCAGACATTAAAGGGGTCATGAACTGAGAAATTCAAATTTTCTTCATATGTTGACACATAAGAGGTCATTGTACTAAAGTTTCAGAACTTAAAACTTTCTTGTTAGTCTAAAAACAGCTTATATTAAAGCCTGTCTGCCAAAACGACGGTTGTGGAATGTGCCACTTTATGATGTAATAGTGTGGCTAAACACCGCCACCGCAGAAGATCAACGCCTGCTTCTACATCACTGCCTGTTTAGACCCGCCCACCAATTTGCATATGTAATAGATAAACAATGCAAATCTATGCAGGAACCAAACAATAAAGATGGCTCAGAAGACAATAAGACACTGTACAGTGCCAAGTTTTGGAAAAACTCTTTGCATTGCCTTCCTTCTGATCCCAATATTAGGAAAGAGTGGATGAAGTTTATTTTTAATTAAGTTCCAGACGGCGTAAGTAAGAACTTTGATCATTTTATTTTACTGCGGATTCGTTTACAAACAAGGCACAGTTCGACACAAGATTTTCAGAAAGATTGAAATTAAAAGATGATGCTGTGCCTGTTATATTGGATACAACAGTAATGATGTACCACACAAGCTTGAGTAACTTTGTTCGTTATGTTCTTTTAAAAATGTATTACAATATTTTAAAAAGGCAGTTCATGGCCTCTTTAATTCAAATGTACATCTCCTGTATACACATAATTTACCCACAATATACATTGCTTGTATTACAGAAATTACATTAAAACTAGCCTGTGTTTTCAGGAAATGTAGACAATGTAGACGTTTCTTTGAGTCACTTTTGTTGCAATAAAAAAAAATCTGAAGAGCTTAGCATAACTACAAAATGTGTAATTCATCATAAAAAAAATGCCCATGGCTTTATATTTCCTTAATTAAGATTTTATTGATTACCATAGCTTTTCCGGGTCTAGAAAGCATACTAAAATTAGGCTCATATATCCTAATATATCCAGGTTTTCAAAACAGTGAAAATCGTGGTTCTTCATAGGGAAAATAATTTGTTGATGTGAAATTAAAATAAGAAGTTTGTTTATTTTCAATTGTTATAGCTTGTTTTAATGGTTGCTTTTGTTTTTGTTTTTTTAAAAGAGCAGGTCCTATGATATTTTAAAGTGTCCTAATATTGTGTTGGGGTCCCCTGTAACAGGTTTAAATGCATCTCAGAAAACATTGTAATTTTTCTCAGAATATACTTTTAATATTAGAATAATTTTTCATTCAGAACAATTTGTTCAAAGCAGTTCTAAGTTCTGTGGTATCGTGGAAAAAAATAATTGAACCACTAATTCTGCGGGAATATGCATATGTGTTACCTATTGACTTATATCGGTAACAGGTAGCAGATTTGAAAATATAACAATATAACAACGTCAAGGCGGTTCAGAGGCGACTCTTTCTTCTGAGTGATGATATCTTTCAATGCGCTTTTTGTTTTTTATTAACAACTTTGCAGACTGTTTACATTGAAGGATCGCCATGTTACAAACTCTAAAAAAGATATTTTTCAACAACCCATAAGACCTGCGCTTTAATCATTTTTTAGTCATCTGCAGGCCTTTTTGGAAGTTTTCTGAGGCCCCCAGTGGGCCCTGGACCCTGGAGGAAGTTTAGTTAGTTTAGGTCTGGGAACCTTGGCCTCTTTGAACGGCCAAGTACCACCTGAGAAGCCATATGACTGACAGGTGAACAACCAGTCACGCTTCGCTTTGTACCGCATCATGTTTAGGGGCATAGAAATGTTGATAGTTGTGAACGCGTTGGATGGTTTCTTCCATGAGGGAATTGGCGTCACGGGATCTTTTTTCCAAGAGGTTAAAAAAATGCAACATGCACGGATCTGTGGGCGTGACATCTGAAGCTGAGACCAAGTTGTATACAGTAGCACACTACAAAAAGTCTGGTAAACACTATGTACTAGTCTGTCTTTGAAACCCGTTCTTAATATGTGCCATTATTTTTTTTCCTGTAAAAATTACAAAGCTGCTGTTAGTATTTCCATTGTAGTTTCAGTCATTGCAGGTCACTTGTTCTTACCGTCGTCCCTGTGACCTGTGCTTTCTTGATGCATGTTGACAGAAAGAGGTATTAGTGCAGTGGTAATCACTGGCCTGCTGAGGGATTATACTATTTTTCAAAGCCACTGAGGCCTTATGTTGCTCATGCCATTAAGAATCCCCAGTCATTTTTTTCCCTATAACGACACTTCATTTAAAGGCCGATGAGTGAGTTGACAGTGTATTAAATAAGCTCTCTCATCACTCAACAGTTATGAAATCAACCCCGCAGGGAGCTTTTCATCCTTTGTTGTAACCCAAAATACTCAAAGTTACCGTTTCACCAAGAGGATTAGCTCTATATAGGCATACACATCGGTCTCCTAATTACCTGGACTAACACAGCTTTAGACCTAACCTGGGCTATTCCCTTTTTTCCCTTTAGTCAGTCTTGCAGTACATTGGATAGTCAACGCTGACCAAATGGTGTGACATAGGATTAGTTTTAACCCACTGAAAGATGAAACCAACAGACAGCAGAAGCAGAGCACTTCCAAATGAAAGATTTCCTGACACGGGTTTGGGATAAATGTTGGGCATGAGATCAGGTCTGAAAGAAGAGAGAGAAATGGGATTAGACGGGACAACCGGCCAGATTTGGCTTAGCTGACCGTTTACCATGTACAAACGTCCCGGTCTTCATACCTGCAAATTTTCCAAGTGTAGCTTTTCTTAACCCAAAAAAAATCCTGTTAAAGGCAGTGTTGGGGAAAGTTGCTTTCAAAAGTAATGCATTACAATATTGCGTTACTTCGCTAAAAAAAAGTAACTAATTACATTACTTGGTTACTTTGTATTGAAAGTAATGCTAAATTATTTTGGCATTACTTTCGTGTTAGTTTTTAAATCTGGGCAGGGCTTGCTTTTGTTGTTAATATAGAAAGTTCTAGTTTTAGCAAATGTAAAAGCCCTAGAAGTGAAAAAAGTGAAATTAATAAGCCTTAGGCTGAAGGAAAAGTAAATTCACTGCTGTACAGTAGATTACAGGACAAGGTGGTTCAACACTCTTTAGCAATTAAAAAAAAAAAAAATGAAGCACAAATGTTAGTCATTTTTGCTTATTAGTATTGTTGAATTGGATCATAAAAGATCAGTAGCAAAGGCATTGGTTGATAAAATTGGATTAAATACATAAAGCATATCTGTTATTTAATGTATTTAAGTAATGTAGGTTTGCATCATATTCTGAGTTTTTGCATTTCACTTTTTAATTCATTTTGATGAACACTGAATCATTTTTTTTTTTTTTTGCATGTGAGATGAATTAATGCGTGTTCACATTTAGTCTAGAACTACAGTAACATTTTGTTTACACAACGCCTTTGTGCTTCAGATTTCTATCAACATGGGGACAGGAGACTTGTTAGTCAATAAATGGGAAAACAAAGTAACTGGCGTTACTTTTAATTGAAAAAGTAGTAAGTAATCTGATTACGTAACTTGCGTTACTTGT
>JAHKKF010518569.1:0-17628 GCA_019740295.1 Labeo calbasu
TTGAAAAATGAGCTTATTTTCAAAAAAAGTGGAGTGTTCCTTTAACATTATTCCATTATTATTACATTTTTCTTAACCATAAATGTAATCTAGAAAACAAATTTAAAAAATGTAAATTTAATCTGTAAAAGTTTAATCTGGTAAAGTTTTGGCAACCACAGCTGTCATTTTCTTTTCTTTCCTTCTTTCTTTCTTTGTTAACTGTAATTTAAAGTTTTATTTTTTTATTTATTAATTTATTTTTACTGTGTACTGTGTTTACTCTTTTCAGAGTTTCTCCTTCACCCACATTTATTTATTATTAATTAAACTTGACTCTACACTAACCTGGGAAAAGAAAAATCATTTTAGCATCAAACAATAACACACTTCACTTTAATTAGTGCATATATGAGTTCAACTTTCTAAAAAGCAACCCAACCTCTATGATACAACATTTCTTTCTCAAAGTTCCCTTGCCAACACTTGGATGAAGTCATATCAGTTTCAAAAAATCTGTTAGCTCAATAAAGGCAACTTACAAAAGCAATATTCACTGAGCAACTGCAGGGAGATTGATGTTGAAAATCATAACAAAAGCATGACTGTGTGTGTGATGAGCCACATTCAAAATGATGAAGCTGGCAGCTTCTGTGGTTTAACAACTGAGCATTTGCCTGCACCATGACAGAATCAATGGAGTGACACAGATAATAGCATCTCTGGTGATCAGAGATAAATCTAATTGAGTGCGGTCTGTCTGTGGATGCTGCTGCTGAGATCAGTGGTCGCAGAGAAGCTGAGGACTCTGATCTAAAGCAAAAGCCGCTGAGCGGGTCTGTGTGCGCGGGTGCTGCCCGAGGGACGTCCGCACGAGACGGACCCAACGGAGAATAGAGAGAGTAATATTCAGACTGGCAAAGCAATTTGTGAGGCATTCAATAACCACTCAACATTATGGTTTTAATACAATCTGACTTGAATACAATAAGCAAGTCTCACAAAAACAGGAGTTTCATCTCAAACGTGTAGAATTTCAAATGTGCAACTACAGGTAAACTGTAATAGCAATGTAATTGTTATTGCACGCTCCCTTATAATAAAAATATGCTTGACTGCACAGAATCTGAACTGCAAATAATTTTTAAATGTGCATTAACAAAACATTGAACTTGCATATAATACAAATGTAATGAAAGCCACTTAAGAGTACTTAACACACTTTTAAATATTGTAATAATGTCAAATTAAGAGTTTTAAAGTACCATTTTAAATAATTGTTTTAATACAGGGTTCCCACTCCTTGGATAACTTCAAATTCCTTTCAAGGATTTTCCAGGTCAAATACTCTCAAATTCAACGACTTAATGTGGGGACACATTTCAAGTGAGAGCAAGGTTACATTGTGTTACCTTGTAAGACACATTGCTACAGTTTTCATGTGTCAAACACAACTATGCAAAAAAAAAAAAAAACTTTTTTTTTTTTTGGCCATATGTGACCCTGGACCACAAAACCAGTCTTAAGTAGCACGGGTATATTAGTAGCAAAAGCCAAAAATACATTGTATGGGTCAAAATTATCAATTTTTCTTTTATGCCAAAAATCAGCATATTAAGTAAAGATCATGTCCCATGAAGATAGTTTGTAAATTTCCTACTGTAAATAAATCAAAACTTCATTTTTGTTTAGCAATATGCATTGCTAAGAACTTCAGTTGGACAACTTTAAAAGCGATTTTCTCAATATTTATTTATTTATTTATTTTTTTTTTGCACCATCAGATTTCAAATAGTTGCATCATGGCCAAATATTATCCTATCCTAACAAACATTAATCAATGGAAAGCTTCTTTATTTAACTTTCAGATGCATGATGATGTATAAATCTCAATTTCAAAAAATTAACCCGTATGACTGGTTTTGTGGTCCAGGGTCACATGCATAGGCTAGTAAGGCGAAATAACACAATAGCGGAATAATATGGGATTTTTTTCCAGAAAACTCCTTGCACAAAATAAATTCAGGCACTTTCAAGGACCTGTATCTATGCATGGTTATTTTCAAAAACTTTCCAGGGCCTTGACATTTTTTCAGATTCACTAACTTTCAAGGATTTCAAGGACCCCTGGGAACCCTGTTAATAATATTTTGTTGTATTTTAAATACAGTTACTTTGATATGTTGACTGGCATACTAAAGCACATTTTAAGTATATTTTAGTTTATCATAAATGGTCGTCAGTACATCTCTTTTGTCACTCTAAAAGCACTCTAATGTTCAGCTAAGGATTTCATATTTAAACTATAATACATTTTAATTTAATTGGAACTAAGATGCATTTGGGTGTCTGAAAACATTACAATTATTGCACTCTTACATTTTTGCAAAGCATATATTATTTCCATAATAAACTGTCAAAAGTGTCATCCCACCTTCTACATAAGCAACAAAAAAATCATATAATTTAATAACCAAAATCATAGAGAGAATGATTTTAAAGCTGCCACAGCTGTTGGCGAGTTATAATCAGCTGCAGTCTCAATGTCAACTGAGTCACTACTCAAACTCATCAGCTGCATGTTTTCTGGGGTGTCTCTTCTCATTTCCAATTCTCTCACCGTCTCTGAATATATTCACTGCCATTATTAGCACATCGAGATGGCAATGAATGAAGATCTCGGGAGCGTCTAAAAATGCAATGCAAATCAATTCCGGTCCTACGCAAATAAGCGCAGCAAGCAGGAAGTGGATTTGATTGAGCTTTGATTCAACAAGAAAACAAATACATTTTCTCTCCCATAGGGTTTGTATACTGTGCAGAACTGTGTAGATATTTTAAATTCACATTTCACTGGAGTCGAGTGTCTGATTCAGTTGGGTATTATGACTGTGTACACATCCTGTTTACATTCATGCATTCATGTAAAATGTGCTCACCCTCAGTCCATCCAAGACGTTGATGAGTTTGTTTCTTTGGAGAAATACAGCATTGCATCACCTGCTCACCAATGGATCCTCTGCAGTGAATGGGTGCCGTCAGAATGAGAGTCCACACATCTGATATAAACATCACAATAATCCACAAGTAATCCACACCACTCCAGTCCATCAGTTAACACCTTGTGAAGCCAAAAGCTGCATGTTTGTAAGAAACAAATCATCTTTATGAAGAAACAACCATCTTTATGGAGTTGTTTCTGGCTAAAATACAAGTCCCCTATCCATAATAATACTTTCTCCAGTGAAAAAGTCATCTGGTCTCAATCAGGAGAGTATTCTGCAAAGATCAAGCACCGTTTACAATTGAAAACAGTCCAAAACAGATTATAACAAATATGTGGGAGGATTTTGATGAGAGACAACAGGAGATGGACTTTCACTGGAGGAAGGGTTATTATGAACTATGTACGCCCCTATGATTAACAGAATTTACTTAATAACATGGAATGTCACGGAATTTGTCAAAGTTTGGATGAATTAATCAAAAGTAGGTAATTACATTTGAATTAAACTGCAATGTGGACTAGTATCTGTAAATATTATGCTGCAAAAATACAATTCATTAAATATGAATCCTGCATGTTCTGCGTGTCTCTGTGTTAATGAATGACGCATTCGCACGGTTTTGTTTCAGGTGTGTGACGCTCACTGTGATTTCAGCGTCTGTCGTCTCACTAAATGAGGACATACATGAACAACATTTCCAGAACTGCTCTGAGAGTCACTTCATGAGCATTTGACGGTTCCATTTGAGTAAAACTAGCGTCATATTACATACACACAGAACTGTAAAGGCAGTCCCTTCAAAATAAAAGTCTGGTTTAACTTCAAGACATTGTGTCAGAAATATATTACTATTGTTCAGTAGAATTTACATAGCCTACTACTACTACTACAAGTAAAACGAAACAAACATTATTTTTTAAAGTATAATAATTTCTTCCATGTTTTAATTTTAATAGTAAATACTTTGTTTGCCACTAAAAATTGTTTTGCTTAATTTTCAATAATTAAAAGATACATGTTTTATGCTTTCATTTGATAACCAGAACATTTTAAACACACCACACAGAATTTCTTTTATAAGGCTATTTTAAGAATAAATTTGAATAAAGTATGCATGCATTTAAATAATTAGACATGCTAAAAAACAGAATTTGATAACAATAAAACATACGGTGAGAAAAAACTTTTAATGAATTTGTTGAGAAACTGTATAAATTTCATGATTTTAATTAATTAGACAAGCTTTTTGATTCATGAAATTAAATGTAACCATTAAAAAGTTGAAAAAAAATTAAAACAGAAAAAAAAAAAAAATTGAAAAAAATAAAATAAAACAGAATTTGAGAAAAAATAAAACAGATTTTATAGGGGCCTAATTATGGACTCATGTTTTAGCCAGAGGCAATAGTTTGACCTTAATGACAAATTTGTTTCTTACAGCTTTTGGCTGCTCAAGACGTCAACTAATGGACTGGAGTGGTGTGGATTACATGTAGATTATTGTGATGTTTTTATCAGCTGTTTGGACACTCATTCTGACGGCACCCATTCACTGCAGAGGATCCGTGGGTGAGCAAGTGATGAAATGCTACATTTCTCCAAATTTGATGAAGAAACAAACTCATCTACATCTTGGATGGCCTAAGGGTAAGTACATTTTCATCAAATTTTAAATTTTATAATAAAAAAGTGAGATAAATGTAAAAACAATATATTGCAGTTTTTTTTGTGTGTGTATTCTTTAAACCTACAAACTATAATTTGTGATCTTCATCCATGTACACGTTGTAGCTAAGCAAGCACTGTATATTCTCAGGCTGACTGTTATGGGATTTGCTAAACGACGTGATTTGTGCATTAAATAAGTTGTTTTCGTAAGCGCACTTCTGCTAAGATCATAAATGTCATTTAAATGTAGAGAATATGTTTGGAAGACACACGTACTGTAGCTTACGCATATGTAATGCTGATGGTCGACAGATGCATGAAGTTCCTTTCCATCTTATTAGCAGGCACATTTCATGCAAGGATGAAGCTGATTTTCTGTTCCCCTCTAGATATTTCATGGTCTATTTTCCGCAGTAATTTTTTAAAAATAGGTTCTTTTTTTATTAATTCATGTCTTTGACAAAAGCATTCGTATCTGGACTGAGGCAATGCTAATGTGTAACCCACATCTCCTCTACTGCTCTGATTGTTTGCCAGATGCATGTGGAAAAAGATTACTATTTATTCCAATTAACTAAACCTCCTGTTAATCCAGCCCGTGCAATTGAGAAGACAGGCAAATGTGTGTTTCCCAGTTGCTCGACTGAGCTGATGTGGTTTGTGATTCCAGTAAGCATTACTCAGCAGGGGTGCTCATCGAACCCGTGTGAGAGTCTGTCTTTCCTGCGCTCTCCGTTTATTGTGAGAGATACACCACATCATGCCAGCGAGCTGAAGCGTTTTGGCGACACTAATACGGCACAATACTGATAGAAGGCAACACTATTTAAATCTAAAAGTAGTTACCCTGCAAATGAGCTGTGGGGGCCATTACTGACTTTTATGAAGCCATCATTTGGCTGTTTGCTGGTCTGCTGAGTTTTAAAGGTGAAGAGTGTCAGTTTCTTGAACATTCACAGTGCAAATGGTTGGAAAAAAAGAGACATAATACATTCCTGTATGAAAACAGATTGCAGCAACCTGACCAGTCAGAAAACTGCATTAACCCTTTGGTATTGTTCGGTCATTTTAGACCAAAAAAAAAAAAATGTTTTGAATTTTTAAAAATCACTACTTTATCTGAATGGTACAAAACTCACTGGTCACTATGTGACCACAAAAAAAAAGTCACACTTTTGTTGTTTGTGACTGCCATTGGAAATGAATGGGAAATAGGCCAAAATATGAAAATACTGAGAATTTTTGGTGTCTACAATCTACAAATCATTCATGATGCAGAAAAAGGGTGCACAGCAAAGAAGGGGTGACATTATAAAATATCAAGAGTGCAAAATAGACACACTCCATCCACCCCCCACCCACAAGGTTTTTTGTTTTTTTTTTTGCAAATACATGCATTAAAATCATTAATTTGGCCAATAATGCAGTAAAAACACAGACACCAAGGAATGGGTTACACACTAAAACATCAAGATTACGAAACAGACACACACACTAAAACACACACTCACAGACACACACAATACACTATTATACACATACAAATGAACTGGTGTGGCTGCAACAATATGGGTCAGAAGGTTGAAATCAGATTGATAAACCTCTGATAAAGCAAAAAATCATTTTTGTTCATTTTTGGTGTTATAGGTACTGGGTTTCTACAAATATGAAGAATTTTTAAGACCTTTTTAATACCAGCTTACACAAAATGTAAAGGTGCAGTAGGTGACTGTCTTTAGAAACATTTTTTGTTATACTGGTTGAAAGTCTCTTCACATCCCGATAACAAATTTATTAAGTTAAGTGGTCTAATTGTATTTCTATGTTTATATATATTCTGTGGAAGGCGTAGGCCCAAGAAATGTTCGTCTTTGCTACCTGCCTGTCAAATATGTATTTGCATACCTCTGTTCACCCTGTTCGCGCAGACAGCACACGTCATCAGCGCGTTCACGAACGCTTTGCAGACAGAGCGCGAATGACAGCCAAACATCAACAACCTGATCTTTCATCCTGGTATTGTAATACTTTTACTAACTGTACTATAAAGTGTTCTCACGGTTAATGGCGTGATGTTGTAACGCTGCTAGAGCATGTAAGGTAGTTTTGAGGCAGACTGACAACTGCACATGTACATAACGTGTGTCTACGTTCTGGAAAGGTAAAGAGATGACTCGCTCCACCTACAAAAATCCGCCATCTTCTCGTCTCCTGTGCATTATTAGCGCCACACTGTTTTCCTATCTGGGCTGTTGAACATTTCATCTCAGTGTTACAATGTATTGTAGTAATGCTGTCTCTGGTCGTTTAGTCTGTGTGCGTTCATGCATTTGGGAGGCGTGGCTTTGGACGGGGATTTTCAGGGAGGGTGGGACGTTCACTTTCACGTGCTATCAGGCTAAAGTTAGCATTTTCCAAAATCTCCTATTGCACCTTTAAGACCTAAACCTGTAATGTAAATATACATTATATTATATACATACATGTAATATTTAATGTAAAAAGAAAACAAAATTTCATTGCCGTCACGAATGATATTTATTTATTACTACGATATACAGTGAACTTTTCATATCAGTAGACAATAATCTGCACAAAATATCCCCTTAAAAGTATCACATCACCGAGATTTTCATTAGTGTTCTATCAGCTTTTACATACTTAAATCTGCATTTTTTTAAACCTTTATAAAGGCCTATATTTTTAAGTTTTTAAATGTATGCGTCACCTTTCACGTCAAATTATTACAATTTATCAATAAATTCTATAGAGTGGTTACCAGTCATTCAAATCATTTACACTGCAAAAATACAACTGCAATGAATAATGTTATGAGATTACTGTTTTAAACACATTTATGAATATACAATTAAGAAATGTTGGGTCCTTGATCCTTGTTTGAAACAGTAAATATTGGGTCTAAAAAGCAAGTAACTTAATAACTACTTGACTAACTACTTGTTTATTGAACTAAAATAAATGATACATTTGCAATCGTGAAAATATTCAGCAAAATAGCTGCCTTTGAAATTCTACCTGAGTGTGTTTCTTCTGAGTTTCTTTAAGTGTGCTGTCACAAAGAGACGGGCAGTGCGACCTTGATACCAGAAATACATTATCCATTATCACACGCTGTTTACAAAGCATGTACTAAAATCAGAAGAATCATTCTTGCATTTCAGTGCTTTACTGGTTATTTTTTAAATCCGGCTGTTTGTCTGGTCGGGCAAGTAAACAAACCAAAAACAAACAAACATTTAAACTAGCTCTAAGGCTTAGGTCCGTCAGACTGAAGATATTTTAGCGGTAATTTAAGCAAAAATATTTAAGACATTTTAAGAATTTTTAAGGCCTTTTATTAGGAAAACGTTACTGAAGACATTTTAAGACTTTTTAAGGACCCGCGGACACCCTGTGTGTAACAAAATGTCTTTCTCTGTGTTCTAAAATTAATGCAAAAACTGACATTTCAAACCAAAATTTCAAACCAAAACTTAATAAAAATAAGTCTTTATGTCTAAAAACAACTAGAGAATTTATAAGCATTTTATATAGAGTTATATAGGAATCTAGTGGTTAAACTATGGAACTGCAGATGTTTTTCTTTTTTCGCTCCCTCCAGATGGCACCAATCTGACTTCAAAAATGTGTTTTTAAAGGCATTTGCTCTATTTTAAAATGTGTACTGCCATAATTGGAAAGTAATATAAAAATCTTTAAAAATATATTTTTTTATTACTATTTTCATAATTATTGCATAAATATTAATTAGTACAATGAAATTCTCTCAAAATACAAAATTAAAAAGAAAAAAATATTATGGAACAAAAATATATTACATTGATTTTACTGAAAAAAAAAAAAAAAAAAGTTACATTTCAGGTGTTTGGTCACTTTTGACCACAAACAACACAAGTGTGACTCCCAAATAAACAACACCAGAGGGTTAAAGAGACAAATTACTGTAAATTAACAGTCAAGTTTCATTTTTGGATGAATTTCTGGTGGGGCTTGTTTCGTGATAATGATTTGCTGAATCTCATGTATTACATGGCTGCTCAACAAATAAATAAATATGTCAACATTAAATACTGATTGAACTGAAATTATACATTTATCTGTATATTATCTTCATTCTTCCACCACTCATTTTAATATTTTCTGTATAAATGTATTTTTTCAGTTAATTTTTATTTCAGTACTGATTTTTTTAAATGTTTTTAATTTTAGTTAATTATAATAAATCTGATAACTTTTTATTTTATTATTGTAATTTTTTTATGGTTTTAGTTAATGGTAATAACTAATAAGAATCAGCTACTCCAAAGAGAGCATTTATAAAATGGCTTACTGCTGTATTAGGTAGGTAATTCAGTTTAGTCACCCTTTTATCCAAGTAAGTTATAACAATATATGAAAGATTTATCATTTGTAAATGAATAATCTGGTATCAATAAAGCCCTTCATAAGCCCTTCGGACATTAGAACAAAGAGTTACAGTTTAATTTCCGTTCCGATGATTTAGGCAGTTAGGGAATAATTCATGCAATGAATTACTATGCTAAACATCTCTAACAGTGACAGTGATAGAGGAGTGAAAGCGGGAAGAGCTTAAAATCCAATTGAAAACAGCTGCCATTATGTGACAGCGTGTTACGCCAGACCTACATGCTTCATTTCAAGGCCAAAGATCCAAGCTATTCAGACTCGGGCTCGTCAGCACATAATAAGCAGATGTTGTCGGGTTTCGTGAAGCTTTTATCAGAAACTGACCGTGGTTATAGATTTGAGTGAACTGTCGCACATAACCTTGAAACACAAAAGACCCTGTGAGATTCTATGTTTGGCCCTCGAGCTGTTTTTTATGTCTGGCATTGATTTTCAAAAATATTAGTTTATCCATAAAAACTACAAAGCATGAATGGCAAAGGCAGTTCTGTTACGGAAAAATAAACTGTGATTTGTATGGATGTAAACAAATTGAAAGCCTACGCTCGCCTGAGGAGCATCGTGGTCAGTATTATCAGTTTTTTGATTGCTGTCTCTTTAAGATAAAAGATGGATTATGAGTCAATAATGCCTGTGCACCTGAAATAAATAAAATTGGCAAAGAGACCTTGGAATTTCTTATCTGAAAACAAAAAAAAATAACTTTAGTTTGTGAAAAAAAAGCTGAACTGCAGAAGACCTCGGCTTGGATTCTGCCTGGAGAGACAGATGATGTGAAAGGGTCGATCAATAAGTCCAGACAATAGAGCGTTCTGAGCTGGAAATTGAAAAGCAGGTCATTGTACACAGGAAACTATGGACTGCACCTTTAAAAAATGGGAACACATTTAGTATAGAGGCAGGAAGGAAAAATTGATTGTGACAGATGCAATTTGAGCCTTATATCGTCAGTTGAATAACATCATATAAATGCATCGGTGTTGGAGTATAAGGCCATTCACACTGAACGTGTTTTTGCATTTAAAAAAGCTAGATGGCCACAACAGAAAGGAGCAAAAGGGATCTCGACTGTATTCAGCTGAATTTTACATCGCAAAATGCGATGCTAATGCTACACTGCGCAGTGGTAAAGGAGGTCTACATACAGTAGAAACACTATTAAAAAACAGGCTGAGACAGACGCAAAAATAGGTCATGTGTGAACCGCCTCTATCACTAAAAATAGTCCCTGGGGTGTGCAATAATTATCATCTGCGATAATATCATAATTGTTGTTTTAACGATATGCAAGCTGATATTATCAAGTATGTCACACACTTTGCAAAAAACAAACAAAAACACATCTTGAGAGTCCAAAAGCAGTAACTGCATGATGAAGCCTATTGAAATGCAGTTAAAATGACCCTATAATTCAAGGTAGGAAAGCAAAAAATATCCCTGTATGTTTTTATACATTTATATAGTTACTGTAAGTAACATCACACAAGCAGCAGCCGTTTTCCTAAATATTAGTGCATCAGATGTGATATTAGTTTTCTACAAGGTTTCAATAAACAAGTTTATATTACGTGTGTTACATTTTTATTAAGTAAAGATCATGTTACATAAAGATATTTTGTAAATTTCCTAACGTAAATATATCAAAACCTAATTTCTGATTAGTAATATGCATCGCTCAGAACTTCATTAGGACAACTTTAAAAGCGATTTTCTCAATATTTTGATTTTTTTTCACCCTCAGATTCCAGATTTTCAAATAGTTGTATCTCAGCCAAATATTGTCCTATCCTAATAAACCATAAAATTCAAAAAAAGTTGTAGTGTTTAAGTTTAGTGGTCCAGGGTCTCACACACACACACACATATACATACATACATATATATATATATATATATATATATATACACACACACTTTTTTAAAAAAAATTATATAGCTACTCACACAATATCACACAAGCAGCAGCCATTTTCCTAAATATTGGTGCGTCAGATGTGATATTAGTTTTATACAAGAGTTCAACAAACGTTAATATTGAGTGTGTGACATTTTAGACCAGGGTTCCCACACCTTGGTTAACTTCAAATACAAGGACCTTTCAAGGACTTTCCAGGGCCAATACCCGCAAATTCAAGGACTTAATGTGGGGACACATTTCAAGTGAGAACAGGGTTACATCGTGTTACATTGTTACAATCCATATTATTCCCAGAGGGAATAATATGGATATTTTTCCAGAGAACTTCTTGCACAAATTTTTTTTTTTCAAATTCACAAACTGCCAAGGATTTCAAGGACCCATGGGAACCCTGGTAGACACAATATTGTCTGTTTTTTCTGTTTCATCAACGAAAATATTTCAATCAAAGCCGCATCAAAATATTGGTGCGTCTCAGAGAAACACTGCGCTATTTTGTTCCTGAATTAATCTGTTTTTGAATTAATCACTTGAGCCAATGATTCAATGAAAAAAAAAAAAAAAGTATGATCTATGATCTAATAGTTTGTTAAAATAATAATAACTATTTAAAAAAACACATGGCTCCATTAGTTTTAAAGTCAACATGAAGCAGAAATTCCACCTTTTTTCCCTATTGAGACATACGTATATCGCAGTGAACGAGGGGGACAACTGCGAGACGGCAGGCATGTTAATGCTTTTGATTAAAGATTAAGACATATGAATTTACAAAATGATGTGCACAGATAAATAATTTCAAATAAACACAGCAATATTCGAAAATGGAAGTGCTTAAGCTCAGATCAGTGAGGCCTAAGAGCAATCGGCTCCAAACAGAAATACAAAACCTGTGCTATATAAAAGAAACAATATGTTAAAAAAAATATTGTATCTAAGATTTGTTGGTAATATCGCAAAATTAAGATGGGTAAGATCGCAAAATGGACAGCACAATTTAAGTTTAACTACATAAAGATTATGGGCTAATATGTGACCCAGGACCACAAAACTTTAAGCAGCACAGGTATATTTGCAGCAATAGCCAAAAATACATTGTATGGGTCAAAATTATCATATTAAATATATTAAGTAAAGATCATGTTCCATGAAGATATTCTGTAAATTTCCTACCATAAATACAACAAAACTTAATTTTTGATTAGTAACACATGCATTGCTAAGAACTTAATTTAGACAACTTTTGTTGAAAAGGCGATTTTCTCAATATATATATATATTTTTTTGCATCCTCAGATTCCAGATTTTCAAATAATTGTATCTCGGCCAAATATTGTCCTATCCTAACAAACTGCAGCATGCCTATAGACACAAAAAAATAAATAAATAAATAAAAAATAAAAATTTTGTGGTCACTTATGTACTTTTTATGTACTAATATGCATTTTTGAAGCTTTATTGGGTACCTTTAAAGTACTAATACGTACAATTTAGGGGTAAATAAGGTCCAAAGAGGTACTCTTTAGCTGTTGCACCTTAAGATACCACCCCAGTGAGAGCTTTTTATCTTTCTTCCCTGAGCGCAAGTTAATTGAGAGGCTACGTTTTGCAAGTAGCTTCAAATGCTTATAATCATTGATCAGACAAACAAATAGTCTTAAACTCTGCACTAGTGGAGTCAACATTGCAAAGTTGGGATGGTATGACCCTCAAACCACGGTCTAAAACCCTTGTAGAAAACTATCAGTTAACGTTTCCATTCATCTCAATGGCAGTTTCTTGGCTGGTGCATGCAGATCTGGAAGTACGTGGGCAGCATGCTACCGTTTTTCTGATGGATCGCTTTGTGTTAGACCTCTTCAAAGCAGACAGGGAAAAAAACACAAGTCTGTTTCATGCTGTTTCATTTGAGCCCTCCAATATATATTTTCTATTCGGGTATAATTTGTTCCCATGTGTTGTTTCTGGCTGAATAGAGGACGGAATATATCAGCACCGCTTAGAGATGATCTGACCATTAACTCAAGTAATAAACATTCTATCTATGCTGCTACACAGTTGTCAATTCAGCCACTTGGATTCCTCTGGGTTTCTGATGTCTTGATGATTCAGTTTAACAGAATAATGCAGTTAGTGTTATGACATGTGTCACCTGGGGCCTCACCCATCCAATCTGCACACAGCTCTGAGACGGAGAACGGTTGACCTGATATGAGCCCGTTCATTGTTTATGGAGTACGACAATCTCACCTAAATTGAGCTCAAATCGAAGACAAACAGCCAAGGCACAAAGAAGTCTTCAGAGTGGCTGAGGAAATTACAACAAATTATGCGTTTTCAGTGGCAAAATGGTCTTGATGATGAATCTGCTTCAATCAGGGCTGAAAATCGAGAAAGAACAGCTGATTAATACCTTCGATCTGATGTGAAATGCATTTAGTTCAGATATCACAACACTTTCAGCATAAATTTGTAAGATGTGAATTCCTCCTTTCGAAACCTCTGCCTCTTCTGTGCATCAAAACATGACATTTCAATATATTACATGCTAATTTGGGGTTTACACATATTAAGTTAATAGGTCCACTTATACTTTTTCTCTGATTTGAAAAACTGTACTTATATTTACATATGAAGAAATTGACTTTTTTAAAATAATGATAACTCTTAGTAGCATGATAACTGAGATGTCTTTTTGAAGTCACATGACTTGCTATATATTATTACAGCCAAATAAACTGAACGTTGTATTAGTCATATAACCAGGTATTGGTTTAATTTGCACCAAAATATTGTTCAGGTCACTTGAATTCAAAACACATTTCTCCTTCCTTTTAAAACTTGCATTTAGAAAGCAGATGGGTGAAATTTCATGCCGACTTTAAAATGTAAGCAAATGAAACATAAATGAGCAGAATGCAAAATGACTAACCACAAATCATGTTTTTTATGTGACACGAATATGTATGTGTGAATGCACACTGTTATGATCAAGGATATGTTGTTTATGCTGCTGACTGCTTCATTTAAAACTCTTATTGAAAACATTTCAACAAGTTTAATGCAACAAACCTTGAAAACTTATACAGCAAAATGTCTGTGCTCTTATGAAGTGCTCATTGCAGCAGAACAAAAAAGCACAAAACAAAAACATATGAGCACCCACGTTTATTTGTCAATGATGCTTATTTAGAGCCCAGAAACGCATGAGGTATTAAGGAAGAAAAAAAGACTACTGCTTTTAACATTAGAAAAACTTGTCTGGTTGCTGGTCATGTGTTTAGGGGTGAAAAATAGGGCAGGAAAAACTACATCGGACTTATTTTTCTATTTTAACTGTTTTTTGTTTGTTTGTTTGTGTGTGTGTGTTTGTTTACAGCAGCAGCATTGTTATTGTTAAATAAATCAAAATATTTAATGTTTTTGTTCACTGAAATAAAGCTTCAAGTAAAGCTAATGTACAAAAATTACTAAGACTTAAATTGAAATAAATATAAATGAAAGCTAAATAATTGTGTAAATTTTAAAAGCAAGTAACTACAAAAACTAAAATTAAAACTAACAATGAAAAATAAAAATAAATACCTAATTCAAAGCAATAATGCAGAAACCAAGCATCAAGCAATCGAAGACAGAAATGTTGACGTGAAATTTGCTCAGTTTTGTTACTTATTTTAGATGTGTAGCCAACAAAAAGACACTTAACATTTTTAATATTTTATTTTTAATTTATTTATATATGTGTTTGTTTGGTTATGTATTTATTTATTTGACAATATTTGTACCATACTAAAAGAAAAATGAGAAATTGTCACTAAATGTTTGGCACAGAATAAATAAAATAAAATAAAATATAAAATAAAAAAAATAAAATAACATAAAATAATAAAAAAAATGGGGAGCAAAACTACACAAGAAAATATGGCCCATTTAGTACCTGCCTTTTTTTTTAATGCTTGCTTTGTTTACACTTGAAGTGATTAATCTCTGCAGCGCTAATTCTTAATACTGAGCAACAAGAACAAAAGGTTCTAAAATAGAAGGTGCTTGAACACAATGACTTATTCAGTCAGTGCAATTTAGAGAGCTTTCTCTACCCCAATTTATCAGCTGGCTTGCTGCAGATACAGCCACCGGAGATAGAAACAGGACCAGCCGGATTGCTCTCACAGTCATTGTGGGTTTCGAAAATACAAGCCCTGGGAAGAATAGGTAGCGTGATAAGGAAATGAGCAATCCTTTCTTTCCATGTTGTTTTGTTGGCACCTAAATGAACTGGGACTTGGAGCGGGTCTCAGACCCCCGAATCATACAAAGCCCCTCCAAAATGTGCGGTGTCCTCAAAGGGCAGTCCTGTGAAAGCACTTTCAGCCATGTTGCATAAAGGTCCGGGCTGAAAGCCAGTGTGTTTGTGTTTAACAGCTATAAGCATGTGTTTGCTTTGTGTCTATGGCCATGCTGCAGGTCTGGAGAAATCATTCACAGCTGTCTCTAATGGCCCAGAAGAGGATTTTGGCAGGTTAAGAATCTGGCAGCATTTGTGGCCGACAAATTTCACCACATGGAAAATAATACAAAGAAAAAAATTCAATAAAACACAATGGCCTGTGTGAGAGAGACACGGCTGAAACAAATGATTTCTAAATCAAATCTTAACAAGGGTCAAAGAAATTACATGTTAATCACTGGATAATTGAGAGTATCATCCTTATTAATCGGGGGAATGAAATGGAAATTTGTAATTATTGACAGAATAATAGCTGATGACTTCCAGACCTAGATTTCTGCTCATTCTGAAACCGCCCTTCTACTCTCTTATGTTCTTTTAACGCCAACGATAATAAACCTGTTTTTCTCAAATTCAACAGCACAAACTGAAGTCATGCTATTAGGACCACCATCCCTTGTAAAAATAACACTGCTATGAGGGTTGAGATTAATAATGTTGTTTCCAAACCCTCCCAAACCATCTGAAATCGTTGTGTCATCATGTCAAGCCCACATAACGTCCCTTGTTAAGACTGCTCATCCACCTCCACAACATTGCACGCCCACTTTTAAGCCCAAAAGACATTAAAGCTCTTGGCTGCGCATTCATGACCTTTCAACTCAACTATTACAATTCTCTCTTGATTGGTCTGCTACCTGCTAAAAATCACTGCTATGTGTTACAAATTCAGAAACGAGTGAAGAGTTCTGACCCACACCAAACAATTAGCACACATCACCCTTATTCTCTTTACATATTCATAAAAATGAATGGATCCAATGGATCCTCTGCACTGAGTGGGTGCCGTCACAATGAGAGTCCAAACAGATGATAAAAACATAACAATAATCCACAAGTAATTCACAGTCCATCACTTAACATCTTGTAGCAATGCTACATTTCTCTAAATCTGTTGTGGACTGAAGGTGAGTACATTTTCAGCAAATGTTTATTTTAGGATGAACCATTCTTTTAAACTTTGAGCAATGTTATACTGCAGGGATTTTTAGATACATAATGATTCTGATTATTTCATTTTCTGCAGTAGTTGCAGTTCTGCATTTCTGTATACAGATGATAAAAGCATTTAACGCTTTTTTGCATTTCAGTAGATTTTTATTTAGAAGTATTTGTAAACCTGTTGTCAGAGTTCTCCACCTAAATAAAATCTTGCTTTTGCAAGGGAGGAAATGAAGTCATAAGTATTGTAATTTTACTACTACAAAGTAAATCTAATATGAAATATGTTTTTTAAAGATGTCTCTTATGCTCATCAAGGCTGCATTTATTTGATCAAAAATGTAGAAAAAACAATATTGCAAAACATGATTACAATATAAAATAATGGTATAATTTCAATATACTTTAAAATGTAATTTAATTCTGTGATGCAAAGTTGAATTTTCATCAGCTGTTACTCCAGTCTCAAGTGATCCTTCAGAAATCATTCTAATATGTTGATTTATAATCAATGTTGGAAACTGTTGTGCTGCTTAACATTTTTTTAGAACCTGCGATATTTTTTTAGGATTATTTGATCAATAAAAGGTTCAAAAGCACAGCATTTATTTAAAACAGAAAGGTTTTCTAACAATATACACTCCTGTTTAAAAGTTTGCAGTCAGTCAATTTTAATTATTTTATTTTTTGAAGGAAATTAATATTTTTATTCACCAAGGATGTGTTAAATTAATAAAAAGCAATAGCGTAGATTTACATTGTTAGAACAGGTTTATATTTTGAATAAATGCTGTTCTTTTTCACTTGTTATTCATCAAAGAATCCTGAAAAAAAGAATCACAGGTTTCAAAAAAAATATTTGGCAGCACAACTCTTCACAACACTGATAATTCTAATAATAAATCAGCATATTAGAATAATTTCTGAAGGATCATGTGAAGCTTAAGACTGGAGTAACAGCTGATGAAAATTTAGCTTTGCATCACAGGAATTAATTAAATTTTAAAGCAAATAAAATAAAAAACACTGTTTTATATTGTAATAACATTTTGCAATATTACAGGGTTTTTTTTTCAGTATTTTTGATCAAATAAATGCAGCCTTGATGAGCATAAGAGTCATACTGATCCTGAACTTTTGAGATCACAAATAATTAT
>JAHKKF010518570.1:4264-21498 GCA_019740295.1 Labeo calbasu
CCTTTCCAACAATGACTGTATGATTTTGAGATCCATCTTTTCACACTGAGGGACTCATATGCAACTATTACAGAAGGTTCAAACGCTCACTGATGCTCTAGAAGGAAACACAATGCATTAAGATCTGGGGGTAAAAACTTTTTGAATTTGAAGATCAGAGTAAAGATCAGAGTAAGTCATTCTGTTCAAAAGTTTTCACCCCACGGCTCTTAATGCATGGTTATACAGTTTATACAGTATGACTATATAATACTACTACTAATTATTATTATTATTATTATTATTATTATAATTGAATAGAAATATTAAACAGAATAAGAAATGCTACAATTGCTGCACAGTTTGGCCATTATTATTGTTGTTCTTATTATGAAATATTAATATTAATTAAAAAGTATTGTTATTATTATTGTTTTAACATTAAATATTAATAATAAAATATTACAATAAAACTGTTGTAATATAAAGTAAAATATGAAGTATTTAAATAATAATAATAATAATAATAATTTTACTTTACAGTACAACTGTAACATTTGCAATATTATTGTTCATTGCGGTTTTCAAATATTAAACCATCAGAGAGCACTTAGATAGAGGATAGTTCACCCATAATTTAAAATTCTGTCATTAATTACTCACCCTAATGTCGTTCCATACATGTCAGTTGCGTTGCTGTCTGTGCAGGGTCAGAAAGATTTCATCAAAAATATCTTAATTTGTGTTTTCCGAAGATGAACGAAGGTCTTATAGGTTTGAAAAAAAGATGAGGGTGATTAATTAATAGCAGAATTTTCTTTTTTGGGTGAACTATCCCTTTAAACCTTTTCTTGACAACATCTGGTTTATAAGTACTTCTTGTTACAAATTTGGCAAGACGTTTGTTGCATATTGCCTTGCCTAATTTAGTTTGGAGCAACATTTACTGTGAACCGAACCACTCCGAGATGCTGAAAACACAGGATCAAGAGCTGGCCATGTGGAAATGAACTCATGAACAACTATCACTAAACAAACAAACAAAACACAGCTGTGGATCATTCAGGTAAAAACAGTATTAATAATCAAGTGTATGTAAACTTTTGAACCGGGTCATTTTTATAAATGTAACTATTATTTTCTCTTGTGGACTATATGTAAACGTCTTTTATGTGAAATATCTTATTCAGGTCAGTACTAAAAAAAAAATAACATGCATTTTGTATTACAATTAACATTTTGCAGATTCTGCAAGGTGTATGTAAACTTTTGACTTCAACTGTATTTAAGGAATTAAATTGCAGCCTTTGCATTTTAATAATCACACTAAGTCATATCAGTGAATTCATTTTTATTTTGTTTAATTGTGCAGCCCTACTGTACATAAATGTACATTGTTACTGATGGATCATCCAGACTATTTGAGATTCATCTACTTCTTGTCCAGTTTAATGAGTTTTATACTGCAGCTCATTCAATTTTTTCAACTCAAGAAGTAATAATGATTTATAATGACTCTGCGAGGTTGTGTACCCTGTCTAGAAGAACGTATGCAATTTAAAATCTGCCACCTCTTTAACTTTTCCATCAGCGTGAGGGAAGCCGAGCCGTAAAGAAGAGGGAACTTCTTCTGGAAGCATGCTGTTGCCATGGAAACTCTGACAGGAGCTCTCCTGAGTGTTTCACGTCCCATTGGCTGCTGCCGGGCAACGGTGGACATGGGCGTGGGAGAAGGGGAAACCCAACAATGGCTGCGGTGGTTCCTAAATCAAAGGACGAGCATAAATCGGGACTGCTGGGAGCCCGTTGGTTTGGCTCGCTAATATGGCTGTGACCAATCGGCTTGTTATGCTCATTAGGCAAGAAAAAGCCTATAGAGTTTGATTGGATTCGACTGATTTGGGAAGAGTGCACAGGCTTAAGTAGTGCTAATGATAGACGTCTATTGAGGGAATGAATCATTGTGATTGGCCAATTGAGGTTTGGAGTATTTCGAGAGGGGTTTGGGATGCTTGATTGATGGAATACTGATGCGCGCTTATTCAGTGATTTGACACAGTACAGCCTGGAAAATGGCTATACTGCTTGAGAAGGACTAGATGTACAAATGTAATTTAGATTTTCAGAACATGCCAAACAAAATCTATAAAGGCCGATTAATCATATAACATGGTATCATTGTTGGAAAAAATATCTTTTCCTCTGCATAAAGGATAGTGTAGCTGGTTTAAGTATTAATCAAATGGTTGCGGTTCACATAAAAATGAAAATTCTGTCATCATTTACTCACCCTCATGTTTTTCACCCACAGGATTTACTTTCTTCCATGAAACACAAAAGGTTTGACGACTAAAGGAATAGTTCACCCAAAAATAAAAATTACCCCATGATTTACTCACCCTCAAGCCATCCTAGGTGTATATGACTTTCTTCTTTCAGACAAATACAGTTATAAGGGCTCTACATTTACTTTTCTTTTTAGGAGCACTTGTGATTGAAACATTTAGGAGCATAGTCAAATTTTTAGAAATCAAAAATTCTGATCAAAAATTAGCCTTCCCATTACGAGGTGATATTTGACTCCCTGAAAGTGATTTACAGCGGAATTTTCATTTTTCTAACTTATGTCATCTTTTATGTCAATTTTTTTAAAACAACAGAATAAGAATAAGTTAATCAAATGAAATCTGTATTAACAAAATTAATTTGTACTACAGAGGTGGCACAGAGGAACACAAAAGTGGCTTGCAGGTGTATATTCATATGCTTAATGAGGCTCAGAGGTGGCATGAGTGCAGTCACATTTCTAAATTCATGTTGAGATTAATGTTTTAAATATAAAACTTTGAATATAGATATATTAAATGATTTAAGTAACTGAAAAGATACTTTAAAAATGAAACTAAAACTGCCAGTAGGTGGAGGCAAGTCACTGATTTCATTACGGAATCATTCATTCATTTGATTCGTTCGAACGGCTGATTCATTCAGGAATAACGCAAGTGACTATCTTTATAAATGGGAAATTGAATCATTGACTCACTAGATTCATATAAAAATGCACTTTCATTCATAAACGAAACACCTTTTGTGTTTGAATGGAGATGCTCGGTGGCTCAGTTATGACTTGTTTCAAACTATTTTTGATGACGAAATAGAGGAAAATCAGGCAATAGTGTTATAGTCAGACAGTGTAAGTCACTTCATAGTAACTGATTGTTTTTTTAACTACTGTATTAAATGAATATCTCATTTACAAATTCCCTTAAAAATGATTAAAAGCTGTCACTCATCTTAGTTCATCGCGATATCAGAAAGCTCCATTATAATCAATGAAGCTCTCTATCCACACTGCACAGTGAATCTCTTATGTACACTCTTTCTACACTTTGTTTATGAAAGGATTTGTGAAATATGTCTGTGATACATTATTCAACATTGCAAAAACACGCAGAAACCTTTGAAGCTCCCCTCAGCGCAAACACAAATATGCTGATCGGGTCAGTCGCACTGGCGCTCCTAAATATCACTCTCTCTCTCATGAACGTGCGTCGAACAGTTGGCGGAAGCTCGAGATTAAGGTTTATAAAGTTTAAAAAACAGATTTTTTTCTTACAAACTCATTGATTCACTTTACAAGGCCATGTGGAGTACTTTTTATGATGAATGGATGTACTCTGTTGGACTTAAAAATCTCAACAGCCATTCACTGCCATTATAAAGCTTGGAAGAGCCAGGACGTTTTTTAATATAGCTCCGATTGTATTCGTCTGAAAGAAAAAAGTCATATACTCTTAGGATGGCTTGAGGGTGAGTAAATGATGGGGTAATTTTCATTTTTGGGTGAATTCACCTGGTACTGTCAGCTACTGTTATTAAAGATACCGTTCTTTCTCCCTCTCTCAGAAAACTCTCTGTTGCGGTATGTAAGTGAAGAGAAGGCAGCCGATCTGGCAGGGCGCAGCATGAAGAGAGACACGGGAAAACGTGGCAAGAAGAAGAGTGAGAAGAGCGGGAGCCCCACCCACTACGCCCTTCTCCCCACCCTCCAAATGGAGGTTCTCCGTCAGGAATCCATGAACACGCCTAACCCAGACTCCACCTCTCTTTACCATGTGAGTAGTATGTTTACTGTAAAAGTGCCTCTGAAGGGAGTTGGTTTATAGCGGCCATCTTGGTGTACTGTTCGTAGTCATGCTAGTACTGCACCTGTCTGCTTGAGTTGTCACTGTTTTTATGGTATTCAAAAAATACAGATTAAGAAACTTTTTGCTCTGTGTGATTACAGAAGGTCCTTTGCTGTTGAGCTGTGTGATTGTATGTGCGCTTTTTTTAATCTGACATGTCTCGATCAGGTTCTTTCTCTTTGTCTATGAATGTCTCTTTTGGAGTATCACAGTCTGGATCAGGCTGAGCTCCGAGATTATGAGGAAAATCGCACAGTGTCTGTGTTCCTTTTATTTTCTGTTGCTCAAACAAAGACTTATTCTTCAAGGCCTGGCTGCTTTCACCGGCTCTTCGCTCGATCAAGGTTTCTGTGATCACTGCAGGTAGAGTCTTACATAAAGAGTTTTCACTGAAAGCACCAGGTCATGGTGCACAGAAGGAGAATGTATACTTACGCCCACACGCTAGGTGAGTGTTTGTGTGTGTGTGATTGTGTGTGTGCATATAATGAGAGTGTTAGCCCTCTACCTTTAGTCAGCTTGGAGGTGTGTGGGAGTTTGTGCTCAGCCCTGTGTATACTGTATGTGTATGTATGTGTGTGTGTGTGGGTGGGTTTTCTCACTGAGACCAGCCGCCCTGTGTGTGAAGTTATTAGGAGTGGAGGTGAGATCAAGCTGTCGTTTTTAAGAGGGAGCGCGGCAGCGCACACACACATAACTACACACATTAAAACACCAAGGGAAAACTAATAATCTGGGGAAAAGTGACTCGCAGTGGTGTGTCACAGTGTGCATATGGATGCTGAGTAGGCAGATGGTGGTTCTGTGGTGGTGGGCGGGGCTAAGTGGTGTTGTCATCTGTCACAGGGCACGGAGTGACGTGATTGGCTGAGCTCCATCTAAAACAGAACTAAGATTGGCTAAGACTCAGCCATGTGCTGTCTTCTTGTCAATATGTTGTGCTTGATATGTTCGCCAGACCATAAGAAGTGATTATGTGTGTTTAGTTCTTTGTTTTTTCCAAAATGGGGTCTAATTATAGGTCCTCCATGAAGAAGTGTAAAAGGTGCCACTCTGAGATCCCAGCTGGGGTGTTACAGTGCTGCATAAAAGTGACTTTCACAGTGTATCTTACCTGCAGCTTCTGTTTATAGACACCCTCAGCAGGGTGGTGTATGTGTGTCCATGTGTCCTCTGACCTGATGTGGGATAAAGGGTGTGCAGGTGTGTGATCACTCCATCACCATAAGTTTGGACCAGAAACAATGTGCTGGTCTCAGCACTCTTATTGTTCTTTCTCTAGCTCTTTGCTAGATACTCCACGAACATATTATCTACTCTCAGTTGTATATGATTATAAAGAAAAAAAGAAAAAAAGGTGAGACAAGACGAGACCAAAAGAGACCCAACAAGATGAAATGAAACAAGAAGAGAAGATAAGATGCAAAAATAGAGGAGGTAAAATGAGATGAGACTAGATGAGACAAAATTAGAAGAGAAGAGACCAAATAAGAAGAAAACATAAGATGCGAGACGACATGAGAAGATGAGACCAGAAGAAAAGAGACACCACAAGATGAGATAAAAATATGGAAAAAGAGGAGAGACATGACAAGATTATCAAAATGAGAGGAGAAAAGACAAGATGAGAAGTGTAGAGACAAATGAGAAGAGAATGTAAGAAGCTAGAATAGGTGTGAGACAAGAAAAGACAAAATAAGACAAGACCCAAAGAAATAAAACAAGAAGGGAAGATGCAAAAAGAGAACAGATGAAATGAAAGGAGACAATATGAAATGAAAGGAGAAGATGGCAGAAAATGCAAAAGGAGAAGATTTTAAAAAATGAGACTAAACGAAATGAGATGAGAAGATGGGACAAAATGAGAAAATAAGATGTGAGAAGATGAGACCAGAATAAAATAGGGACCACAAGATGAAACATAAAGAGAAAACAATATGGAAAGAGAGGAGAGACATGACAAGATGATGCAAAATAGAGGAGAAAAGGCTAGATGTGAAGTAAAGAGACATAATGAAATGAGAAGAGAATGGGGTGTGAGACAAAAAAAGACAAAATGAGACGAGACCCAAAGAGACCAAACAAGAAGGGAAGAGGCTAAATGAAAAGAGACCACATGAAATGAAATGAGAAGAGAAGATGCCAGATGATGCAAAAGAGAATAAAAGATGAGACTAACCAAAATGAGAAGTGAAGAGACAAAATGAGAAGAGAAAATAAGGTGTGAGAAGATGAGATCAGAAGAAAAGAGACACCACAAAGAGATACAAATATGAGAAAAGAAGAGAGATATAAGATGCAAAGTGAGAGGAGAAAAGGCAAGATGAGAACTGAGGAGACAAAATGAAATGAGAAGAGAATGAGGTGTGAGACAAGAAAAGATGAGATGAGATGAGACCCAAAGAAACAAAACAAGAAGAGATGAAATGAAAAGAGACAATATAAAATGAAATGAAAGAGGGTGCCAGAACATGCAAAAGGAGAAGGTAATACAAGATGAGACTAAACAAAATGAGATAAGACAAAATGAGAAGTGAAGAGACAAAATGAGACAAGAAAATAAGATGTAAGAGGATGAGACCAGAAGAAAAGAGACACCACAAGATAAAACTTGAAGAGATAAGAATATAAAAAAAGAGGAAATACATAAGAAGATGATGCAAAATGAGAGGAGAAAAGGCAAGATGGGAAGTGAGGAGTCAAAATGAAATGAGAAGAGAATGTAAGATGAGCAAAGAGGTGTGAGACAAGAAAAGACAAGATGAGACATGACCCAAAGAGACAAAATGAGAAGGGAACATACAGAAAGAGAAATGGAAAGAGACAATATGAAATAAAATGAGAAGAGAAGATGCCAGAAAATTCAAGAGGAGAATACAAGATGAGATGACATGCATGACGGTGAGACGGAATCAGAGGAGAAGAAGAGAGGTGAAGAGACAATATGAAATAAGAGAATATAGGATGTAAAAAGTAAGATGAGACAAGAAGAGAGGAGATGAGATTAAACAAATGAGATGAGAGAAGATACAAAAGATCAAACAATTGGAAGAGAAGAAGCCAGATGAGAAGAAGAGACAAAATGAGCATGAAAATAAGATGTGCGAAGATGAGACCAGAAGAAAAGAGACACCACAAGATGAAATGAAATGAGAAGAGATACCAGAAGATGCAAAAGTTTGCAAATTTAAGATGTGAGACGAGGTGAAATGAGAAAAGAAGGGTAGATATGACGTGAGCCAAGTTGGGAAGGCACTCAACAAGAAGGAATGTGGAGATGAGATTAAATGAAATGAGATGAGAGAAGATGCAAATTAGAAGACAATCTGAAGAGAACAGGCAAGATGAGAAGTGAAGGAACCTGAGGTGTGAGGAGAAAGGAAAGGACAATATGAGATGAGACCAGAAGAGAGAGGACAAGACGAACATGGAGAAGGGAATATTCAAACCTAGACAAGATGCGAAGAGACGAGATGAAACTTAATGAGAAGAAGCGGTATGAGGGTTGAAGAAATAAAGTTAAATAAGATGATGCAAGAAGAGATGAGAGGAGACAAGAAGAGACAAGACTCAGGAGGAAAATATGCAAGATGAGAAAAGAAGATCAGAGTTGAGAAGATTGAAGAAAAGATGAATATGCAAGATGATGCGAGAAGAGGAGAGAAGAAATGAGGAGAAGAGATAGCAATATTAGACTAGAATATTAAAAGAGAAGGTCAGTTAAGTAGAAAGATGACCAAGATGCCGGATGAGAAGATGCGATGGGATGATTCGAGAAAAGCAGAGGGGATAGACCACGCTGTATAGTGCTGATTTAATAAGCCTGCTTCTGTCAAACTGTGCAGTGTAACTGCATTAAGCTCTGTTGTTTACAGTGATGTTTTATTGCCTGCGTTGCAGTCCGATAAGAGAGCTGCAGTTTGTCTGAACAATGCCAGCACCCTGACCTCACACTCAAGGAGAATGCTCACTTACTGTCCACCGGACACACACACAAACACAAAAGTCTTTTGCCCTGACTGTCAAAACACTTTAGACACAACCCAGTGCCTTCAGTCCTATTCATAAGAGCAACCCGTTGCCATCATTACGTCATTTGAAAACTACAAGAAATCAAAAAAGAGGTGCTGTTTATCTACAGATCTGGTTTAAATATAACAAGAGAGGTTAATGCAATGCTTTAAGGCCATCAGATGGAGCATATGTCAGCTGTTCATATCACAGCGGAAGAGGTTTGTACCATATGCCATGTGAACTGAGAGCCTGCGTTGCCATGTGGCATTCAGTTGTAGCCTGATGGCAAATCTTAGCATGCCATCTAGGACGATGTGTTAGTGAACAATTCACTTAATTTCTGAGTGACCCACAATATCAGAGATGTACAGAACCATTTCACCACAGCAGAAGGCATGCTGAGATGTAACCCCTGTGTTTATTCGAGTAATATGGTCGTAGTCGTCCCAAGTTTAGAAGATTTTTGGACTCAGTCTGCTGATGCATATCTCATGTTCACGTCTTGTAGGATTCATGTCTTGTTCTGGATGTGCTTTTCTGCTTGTCATCCAAGTGGTCTTATGCATTGTCAAAGGCTTGAGGTTCCCCAACATTTAGACCTATCTATGAAACACAAGCTGAGCGAATTTCTGTGTATGCTGTTCGTAAAAGCATTCAGACACAAGAATGGTTTTATGAATGCTCGTGTTTCATGAATGAGGCTCTAGTCACCGTAGGAGTTGCTCTCCAACCTCTACACATTTTCAACAATTGCCCGTGATCATTTCAAGCAAGTCTGGATGTCGTTTGAGGGTCCATTAACTTAGCAAGACTCCCTTGGTTTCTTCATTGACATTGAAAGTGAAATTTATTATTGAAAATCAAGGTTTGCTTGTAGGCACTCATCTGTTTGTGTCATCTGCTAAGTGCACACCTATTTTTGATATACATTGCCTTGCAAAAGTATTCATACCCCTTCACGTTTTGTATGTTGCTGCCTTATGTTAGACTGCTTTAAATGACATCTACACTCCATACACTATAATGTCAAAGCAAAAACAGAATTGTCACAACTTTGTAAATGTATTAAAAATAAAAAACCTGAAATAAGTACGTTGCAAAAGTATTCATACCTGCAACAATATTTGTTCCAAAACAAAGGATAATGGAGGCTGCATGCTTCTGTAAACCTTCAGTACAGCAGAATTTTTTTCTGAACACTTCCCCAGATGTATGGCTTGATGCAATCCTGACTCTGAGCTCTACAGACAGTTCTTTTGACCTCAGGGCTTGGTTTTTACTCTGATATGCATTTTCAGCTGTTAGAACTTTTATTAAGACGTGTGCCTTTCCAAATCATACCCATTCAATTGAATTTGCCACAGGTCTACAAGCAATATGAATGCTCCTGAGCTAACTTTAAACTCTCCCAGATAAGGGTATGAATACTTATGCAATGGAATAATTTAAGTTTTTCATTTTTAATAAATTTGCAAAGATGTTAAAAGCCTTTTTTCTGCTTTGCCATTGGGGTGTATAGAATGTAGATTGATGTGGGGAAAAAAGTAATTTAAAGCAGTTTAACATAAGGCAGCAACATGACACAACGTGAAAAAAAATTAAGGGGTATGAATACTTTTGCAAGGCACTGTATATGCTGTCATTACATTTTGCTATATAATTTTATTTTGTTCGTGTCTAGGTATTAAATCCTCAGGGAAGTATTTCTTGCTGCGTCTAAGTGTTTCTCACAACTTGCTTCAATTCACACAGCAATTGCGATTCACACCTTCTGAGAGGAGATTCCCACAGCGCTTTGGGAGAGAATCGTGTTGACATTGAAGTGTGTGATGAGGTGAAATGCTGGGAAAACTACTATTTTTTGTCATTTTATATTTTTGGGTTTTGTAAGTGAAGTAAAAGAGAATGAATGAGACCCAAGACTTGGACTCGGAACTACCATTTTATTGAATAACCAGTAAGGGCACATGAACAAACAGAAAATCGTCTTCAAGAAATGGACACAGTATATTCAGTTACTTCTGAATAAATAAAGACATTCAATGAACCGGCTGAGTGAGTTTCTAAACATATTCCATTAATCAATTTTAATCAGTTATTCCTTTTGGGCTGCAGGGCAACTCCTCAGGCACATGTCAATAAATCAATTAGCATGTGTTAGTCAGTGTGTTCTTTCATACAGTTGCTAACAGATGCATGGCAACACATGTTTGCCTCTAATTTAATGCTCAAACTTGCAGGAAGTTTCTTCACCGAGGAGAATTGCCACAGGGCTTGGATCATAAATATGTGCTTGGTCTGGGTGTGCTGATCCAAGAAATACTGGTCAATAAACACACACGCCAAGGATGTTAGAAATCTTGTTTATTTTCTCTCTATGCTTCTTCTCGCCTTCCTTCTCTCTGGCTGTCTGGGCTCTCGCGCCTTCATCTGCTCGGATGTCGCTTCCTATTTTAATTTGTTGTACGATGGATTGATGCTCGGAGATCATTATGTTCACACATTTCCCCCATGTGATTCCACTCGGGAGAAGCGAATGTGTAGACCGATAATATGGTCGAGACATTTTTGTCTCGTTTCACTTCCTCCTGCTGTATTTCCCTACATTTCTCCATTCATATTTATTCATAAATCTTATATAAATATATTTAAATGTAATTCTAATATAGTTGTATAATAATTGTGTATGTTTGTTTATGTTTATGTTATGTCTTCTGCTTTGCTTGACAGACATTCCAGGGATCTTCTCTGCTCTCCAAGACCAAGAAAAAGAGTAAAGGTGATCACTTATCTATCTTATTCTCATGTTTAGGAACATTGTCTTCATTGCAGACACTGCTTGCATATTTTGCCTGCATAAGGCAAAAAATAGGCTAAAAATGTAAACCTAATAGACTAAAGAGTTCATTTCCATCATACTTATAAGCATTCTGACACATTTTGGCAGCTGCCTAATGCATTCCTTAGATGTTAACAGTGGAAAGGCCTCAAAAGTTGCAACACTATTATGACAGTACATTACATCATCATAACAAAAATGGTATATTACTTCCCAAAAGAATCCAACAAAGATTGATATTGAGCATTTTAGCCAAAGTACAAGTAAAATAACACCTAATCAAGTTACAATATCAATGCATTTAGGAATGTTTTCTATTCAATTCAGTCTGAGATCTTCTGCCCATTCACTTGTAAACATTTATATTTGTTGTAATAAAATACCAAGTCATAAGTGGCTATGCATTACAATAATTTTGCAATGAGAAAGAGACATTCTTAGCCATGGCATATAGTGGAGGTTGTTTATAGCTGATAAGCAATACAGCAACAGGGCATATTAAAGAACAGTTCACCCAATAATGAAAATGGCAATTTATTAGCCTTTTTATATTGTTTCTAATGCATATGACTTCCTTTTGTCAAACACAAAATGAGATGTTTACACTGCCCGTTTTTGCATTCAGTAGAATGGAAAAACAGAAAGTGGTTTATATGACTATACTGTGTTGTATTGTCATTTATTATAAGCTTTCTGAAGCCAGATGATATGACGCATTTGGTGTGTCCTAATGGCCGTTCCGTAGAGGGCACTGCTGGCCTACTTCAAATAAAATGAAAGTAAAATACCCAAATAACATTTAGACTGTTTCTGATTAAATAAAGCAGTAACTGATGTCATAATTGATTTAGAAGTCAGAAGCCATAGCTTTCATGAATTAAAAAAAATCACAAAGATGACACTTGTAAATTAAATAATTTTATATGTACTGATTTATTCATTATGTAATATGTTACATTTTTTTAAACACATTATGAGCTCTAAAAGATTTTCAAAATTTTACAACTCTTTTGCTTAAGACTTTCTACAAATGTTAAATCTTAAAATAAAATGTTAAGGATGCCACTGCATTTTTCTGAAAAAAAAGGGCAGCATTTAAGATATAGTTTATTTATAGTTATTTTCAAAGCTTCAGTGTACTGTCATTATAAAAGAACTTCATTATTGTTTATCTATTATCTATTATTATTATTTTATTCTAACAAATAAGATCTGCACAGGAGAGACTTGGTGTTGTTCCGGTATCGGCATCGGCTATTGGCTGAAATGAGTTGAAAAATATCGGCATATCGGATATTGGTAAAAATCCAATATCGTGCATCCCTAATAGAGACCAACATGTCTCATAATCAGTCATGACATGCCAAATTTAAATATTCAAAACTCTGAATGACATTGGAAAGTCATGGCACATGGATAAGATTTTTCAAAATTGTCGTAATTTTGGTCTGTTTCTAGTTATCATGCAACTTCAGAAGTATGTTTATGAAACTGATTACTTATGCTTTTTGACCATTTAAATGTGTTTACTGGTCATTATTTACTTTCATTAATGAAAAGTGCTGCATAACCATCCTGCACGTGTCCTTTCATGGTCTACAAATGAACAAAAGTTATACTGATTTGAAACAACATGAGTTGCGAATGAGTAAATGCTGTCCTTTAATACAAAAATGAACTGATGATGCTATTATACAACAGCTTTATCCAATCTAGATTCTGAACTATTCATTTTATAACAGTTATTAACACATACTGTCTTCTTGTATGACATTTAGCAGCTCCGCTGTCCTCCATCAGTAAGAGACGAATCTCCTGTAAGGACTTAGGTCGTGGAGATTGTGAGGGTTGGCTGTGGAAGAAGAAGGACGCAAAGAGCTATTTCTCACAGAAATGGAAAAAGTACTGGTTTGTTTTAAAGGACGCCTGCTTGTACTGGTACATGAATGAAGAGGTAAGTGTGTGTGCGTGTTTGGCCAATGCAGTTGTCTTTGTTGTTTCTCGTATCCACCAGCGCAGCAGAAACTGTATCGATCTAGAGATGAGACTTTAATTGGTGCCGGCTTTACCCTCTTGTGTGGAACAAGATTAATGCTCATCTACCCCAACAAAACAGTCTTCTACACATGCAGTTGCTGTAATGAAGATAAGGAACTTCTCCCAACAAACACTCCCCTTCTCTCGCGTACTTGTTCCCTTGCTCCTTTGCTTTTGATTAATTACCCTCAGTGTTTTCGCTTTTATCACGGCCAGAGTGTGGGATACGACTGCCGTTCGGGGGGTTTCGGAGGAAGTATGGGAAGGGGAGGGTTCCTCTAGGTCTGGTTTTGGTCCACTGAGAATCCTGCAACATAGTCCGGCTCTGCTATAATTGATGATCTTCTACTGTGTGGGTTTTGTAAACACAGACAGGCTTACAGAGAGCCGCAACAATTTATGCTTTTCATTTATTTATGCAGAGTTCCTGTCAGCAGCTCTGCTGCAATTTAATGCAGGGGGAAAAAAGTAATGGAATGAACCAAGAAAGAGAGAAGAATAAAGAGATGTAACTCCTAACGAGGATGTAATGACATTACAGATGAGTGTAAGTGGGGTGAAACATCCACACAATCCTCTCTCTTTATTTTCTCCACCTTGTAGGATGAGAAGGCCGAAGGGTTTGTCAGCCTCCCAGAGTTCAAGATCGACAGAGCCAGTGAATGTCGCAAAAAATAGTGAGTAACTTTGCAAATTTTTGAGAATTGTTTTGATTAGGGCCCTATGATTTCCGCAATGCGTAAAACGCAGACAGAATCGTGAAATCCAGTCATAAAAATGGAATTTACTGTCACAGAATTTGCCCAATTTGGGATGAATATATCAGAAGTAGGTCAGTACACTTAAATGAAAATGCAATATAAACTAGTGTCTATGATAAGGTGACCAGATTTCTGAAATGAAAACTGGAGACATTTCCTAGTTCAGTTTTCAAAATATCACTAAAATCTCACTAGTGATTATCTACGAATTAAAAAACGGGGACAATATGTATTTGTTTTTTAATTGTTGTGCGTTCCATATATTAATATCAATGGATCTTTTCTATCCCTAATCAGGCTTATTATTTTGCATTTTAGGCTCATTTTGACCACTAAGTATGTGCTTTCAGCAAATGTAATTGTGCAATTGATTAGTTTATTATTTTTAATATTATTCATATCGGAGTTGTGACGGCTGAAGTTTTATGAATGTTTAACGGGCCTGTTTTGTGCAAAACAATCCCGCAACCTTATCATGTCTTGTTATACAGTGCACACAAACAGTATAATTTTGCTTAAACATGTATATTAGTATGTGACTACCTTGAAACCGATAAAGGTGTCTAATTTGATAACTGATGATAATAGCGCTCTCCTCTCATCCAAGCTCTTAATGGCTACATAGCGACGCGCAACCGAGTAATTAGTATAGCTCGCAGCGCAGTTAAAAAAAAAGCTCGCCGCACAGTTAAAAAAAAAAGAAAGAAAGAAATTCTTTATAAAATCAATTAATTAGACATGCTTTTGATTATTAAAATTTAATGAAAACATTGAAATGGAATCCAGAATATTAATGGAAAACACAGAATTCGGTCAAAATAAAACTGAATTTGAGAAAAAAATAAAACGTATTTCATAGGGCCATTAAAAATGTAATTTTTGTTAAACTGAATTGATGTTAAATTGCGTGCGTTTCATGATTTCATTTTATTTAGACATGCTTTCTGGAAAATGGAAAAAAAACAATTACAGAAAAATTAAAACGGAAAAAAAAATAATTTTTGGGAAAAAATAAAATGGATTTCATATGGCCATAGATGATGTTTGAGTAATTCTTATTGTGTCTTCACTCCCTACACAGTGCGTTTAAAGCGTGCCATCCCAAAATCAAGAGCTTCTACTTCGCAGCGGACGGTGTGGACGATATGAACAGATGGTTGAGTCGTCTAAACATGGCGGCTGCCGGCTACGCAGAACGAGAGCGAATCCGTCAAGAACAAGGTGAGAATTCCTGTAGTTAGGAAGGTTATGGGTTCGATTCCCAGAAATATGTGTATCTTGAATGCAAAGCAAATCGCTTTCAATGTAAGTGTCTGACAAGTGTATCAATGAAAAGGGTGGAACAAAACAGTGGGAGGGGCCAACCAAAGTTTAGAGAGGGCCTAATCAGAGCTGCATTACCCAAAAACATTGCAAGCCTACGGAGACATTAGAAACCATTGCCATCAATCGTAAAGTTGGACTTTAAGATGTCTTAAAATGGTCCAGTACAGAAAAAAACACAAAAAAGGGAAGGAAAGTAGATCCCCAAGTCCACAACAGAGGTCAAAGTTTGGCTGGTCAGCTGGTTACCCCCTGCTGGTAGATGCTGTAACTACACCATCAAGTTTTTAAAAGCATCTTTCTTCTTTGGTCATTCAAAAGTAACAGGTAGTGTTTTTATGAAAAAGCTTTTAAAAGCTTAAATTTTAGTTTTTTCTCGGTTTCCTGCTTTTAATGTCACATATCAGGATAGACTATAGTGGAGGTCTTGGAACTGTGCGGTAAACCGTTTTACTGCAGGTCCCCACAGAAAAACCTGCATGTGTCTTTGTGGCCCACATGATCTCCAAGGCTTTAATTTAATTATTGTTTACTTTATGGAAATGTTTTGCAACAAGCTAATGACTCCCTACATGTTCCCCTCTCTCTCTTCCAGCAGACTACTGGAGTGAAAGTGAACATGAAGATAATGAGACGCCCTCGACGCCCAAGCAAGACAGCCCACCGCCCCCTTATGACACATACCCACGGCCACCCTCAGTGAGTCAGCATCCAGCATTCTGCAAACACACAGACACACATGGCTCCCTCTCATTGTGTAATCCCACACAATAGCACTGCTTCTTAATGCTTGACATTTGGCATTGGTAAAAGAGCTGTTTTGTAGTGCCGTCCCCCAGACCTGGCCTTACCACGTCACTGAGTGACTGTGCGTGTGTCTGTGTGTGTGTGAATGAGTCAGACCACCTCATCTCTGAGCCTACTGTAGAGATGTGATGAGATTGAGTCTTATCTTTCTGTCTCTCTGTGTATCTCAGTTTTTGTGAGTCACTGTTACATTTACCCTGTGCTCTTGATAGACACTATCGGATATTTATTTACTTTTTGATAAGTCTCATCAAACCTGTCATATTAATTACTGAGTAATATTTCACACAAAATCAAAAGATAAAAATATATTTTCTATTTATTTTGTGATGAAAACAAAGCCTATTTTTAAGATTTCTATCACAATTTACATTACCATAAAGCAAAAAAAAAAGTGTTTTAATAGATGATAGGATTTGGTGTGCATGCATTCCTGAATGTGTGTGGTTTAATCTGTGTGTGTGTGTATTTTCAGTGCAGTACTGCAGGCCAGGTCAACCAGAGGCCACACACAGCAGCAATGCCTTTATTTAAGAGCAAACAAAGACACATGAATTAAACGCTTTTCCTTTCTTCAGTTTTTTTTTCTTACTTCTACAAGGCCTCTCCATTTCTCCTTCACACAAACACACACACATTATTCCTAGAGAAAATGAATTAGGGGAGACTGACACTGCTAACTATTAGACCTCCAAAGTTTTCTGTTTTCTATCTATCTATCGTTCCTTAGTTCATTCGTCCTTTCGTTCGTTTGTTCGTTCGTTCGTTCGTTCTATCTATTGTTTGTTCTATTATTCTGTCATTCTATCATTCTGTCTATCGATCATTCTGTTCTATCTATCTGACTATCTGTCTATCGTTCTGTCGTTTGCTCTATCATTTATTCTGTCGTCCTATGTATCTATCGTTCTGTTTATCATTCTTTCTATCAATCTATCAGTCTATCCATCCATCTTTCGTTTGTTTGTTCTTTCATTTTTTCGTTCGTTTGTCCTATCATTTGTTCGTTCTATATATCTAGCGATTGTTCATTTGATCTATATATCTATCATTCGTTTGTTCTATCTGTGTCTGACTTTCTGTCTGTCTGTCTGTCTGTCTATCTATCTATTGTTCGTTCTATCATTCTGTCATTCTATCATTCTGTCGTTCTGTTGTTCTATCTATATATCTATCTGTCTATCGTTCTGTCGTTTGTTCTGTCATTTGTTCTGTCGTTCTATATATGTATCATTCTATTTATCATTCTTTCTATCAATCTATTCATCTTTTGTTTGTTTGTTCGTT
>JAHKKF010518577.1:0-12212 GCA_019740295.1 Labeo calbasu
GAACCCCCCCCCCCCCCCCCACCATCCCAAGTATAAGATGAGGATAGATTAAGAGGAGTTGGGGTGGAGGGGGGATGCCGAAGAAACTGTCGAATGACAGAGGTAAGTCAGCTGTGTGCATATATGTGACCCTGGGCCACAAAACCAGTCTTAAGTCGCTGGGTTATATTTGTAGCAAGAGCCTGAAATACATTGTATGGGTCAAAATTATTGATTTTTCTTTTATGGCAAAAATCATTATGAAATTAAGTAAAGATCATGTTCCATGAAGATATTTTGTAAAATTCCTACTGTAAATATATGAAAACTTAATTTACTTAATTGATTAGTAATATACATTGTTAAGAACTTTTTTGGACAACTTTAAAGGCAATTTTCTCAATATTTAGATTTTTTTGCACCCTCAGATTCCAAATTTTCAAATAGTTGTATCTCGACCAAATATTGTCCCATCCTAACAAACTATACATCAATGGAAAGCTTATTTATTCAGCTGTCAGGTGATGTATAAATCTCAATTTTGAAAAATTGACCTCTTATGACTGGTTTTGTGATCCAGGGTCACATATATGACTTGTGCTAGCTCGGGTGATTAGCTAGACGAGTTGCACCTGTGCCGAATTAGTTGATTATCTGATCGTACTCCTCCTGAACTTTATCAAAACATCATATATTGAGAACTTCGACTTTGGAGAGTCTATGAAGTTATAGAATTGTAGAATATTTTTGCACGTTATATAAGTCATTTGCTGCACTGTTAAAAAGATCTACCAGAATTACATCTTTTTGGCCACGTAAATATCAGCAAATGCACCAAGTTGCAGTTTTTAATGCAGTTTTTAACCCCTCTAGTATGTGCAATATATTCTCACTGTCATCCTGCAGTATATGACCCATAAAGGTCTGATGTATCAAATATGATATTCAACCAAAGTACTTGTACAAAGTTTTTTAATTAAAAAGATTTTGTCTCTGAAACTCTTCCACTTAAAAAAAATAGAGTTTTCTTTTTATTATTTTACATGTCAGGCTTTAAAGGGTCAATTGTTTTAAATGCTGAACTCCAGTGTCACACAATTATGCAGCAATGGAAGGTGTTTGTTGAGATTTAACCGTTGACCAGCCTGTGACCTGCTTTTTACTTCGTTCACTTTTCCTTAAAGACTCATTAAGAACCTCTGAAGATTTATTAATCAGCACTGGCCGTTTAATTAGTGCATGTGTGTCGTTTCGAGAGAGCCAGACAGAATCTCCAGACTTTTTCCAGATATTCTGTCCTAATTTTCAAGCACTTGAAAGCTTGAAATAATCAGTAAGCAAGTGTTGATCATGAAACTACAAACTAATCAGCAGTAATTTAAATCATATGCATAATATTCCAACAAAAATCTTTTTTTTTTAAATGAAGTTAAACTTCCCAGCTTCTTGTACATTGTTTTGTGAAGAAAAGACTTTTAAAATGTTTTTTCATTGAATTTTTTCCACTTTCAGAATTAAGGTCCCATAACTGAAGTAAAAAAACCTTGTGAACATTATTCCATGCTGACTTTTAGTATTTGACTGTATTCCACCCGGAGCGGATGAGTGAAGTCAGTCCGTCTCGCTCTCTCTGTGAGTCAGTTGGACTTCACGGTTCCCCTGCGTCATGACTAGGTGTCGTGGGGTCAAGCAGATTGGTATTAAATCCTTAATAAAGTCTGCTGAGGCTCAGATTGCTGTATGCATGTGTGTGTGTGTGTGTGTGTGTGTGAAGAGCTGTGATAATTACATCCTGTCTTGGGGTTGGAGGAGACCTCTTGTTCTGTACTCCACTTTTTGATATAACAGCCGCTTCTCCCATCACTGTTTCACTAGTAATGAAGGGAAACAGGCATTTTGAGGAAGGGCTGGTGATTTTTTACTTCAAATGATGTGATAAAAATAGAATTTTCATTCAGAAGTTGAAGGAAAATTCTAAGTCCACTCTAAGTAGTGTGTGAGGCTAGAATCAGTAGAGTAGAATCCGATTTTGCTTGTGTTATTGCTGTCAGATGCAGTTATGTAGCACACTTCATTTTGCTGTATAATTGGCAATAATAAGTTAATTAATTTAATAACTAGAGTGAGTAATAACTGGTACTGAGATGAAAGGGAATGGAACAAATCACTTTCTCTAGGTATAATAGTCCTTTAGTACTGTAATATGCTGATCATATACTGTATACAGCATACTATTTAAAAAAATAATAAGAATAATGTATGAAAGAGTGTGTGTGTGTGTGTGTGTGTATATATATATATATATATATATATTGCATTTTGCACTGCATTTTGTAAAAAATTCTAAATATGCAATATAAATATTAAATGATCGTTTTCTATATTTTTTTTATATATACTATATTTTACTATATATTTTATATTTCTGTATTTTATGCAACAATAAACATTTGGAACAGTAATATGCTACGTTTCTGTCACATTAAATTTAAAATGATTTATTTATGTAAATAAAAAATTATTTTAATGTATACAAATTTAAACAATAATTAGTTAATTTATTTTTGCCTTTTTTCTTTACAAAATATTTTTTTTTTATATTTACAAAGTCATTTGTATGTTTTCATTCTTACATTTAGTTTTTAGAAAATATGTATATATTTCTAAAATTGTACGATCATATTTAGCAGTGCATTTTATACATATGTATACATTTAATTTTTAGAAAAAATATTTTTATATAAAATTTAAATACTAAATGATGAGTAACCGTTTATTTATAATTTGATATGTTTTACAATATACCAATAAACATATAACATATAATAAACATATAACAATAAACATTTTGGGAAGTAATATGCTACATTGCTGGTGACTAAAATTTACAATTGTTTAATTATTTAAATTATTTTAGAAAATTATTTAAATGTAAAATTATTTAAATGAACAAAAAATAATTTTAATTTTAAAATTTTAATTTTAAAACTTGAATAATTGAAAAAAATAATTCATTAATTAAAACATTTTTTTCTTTACAAAATCATTTTTTATATTTACAATTATTTTATTACAATTATATATATGATATATAATATAATATAATATATATAATATTACAATTAATATTGTTTTTATGCTAAAATTTAATTTTTAAAAGAGATATATGTTTATAAAAAATTGTATGATCATATTTAGCAGTGCATTTTGTATAATGCATTTTTTTATTTTTAGAAACAAATTCTAAATATGCTATATAAATATTAAATGATCAGTTTCTATATTTAGCAGTGCATTTTACATATATATGTATACATTTAATTTTTAGGAAAAATATATTTATATGAAATTTAAATAATGATAAATAACCATTTATTTACTTATAATTTGATATATTTACAATATACTAATAAACATATAACATGTAATAAACATATAACAATAAACATTTGGGGCAGTAATATGCTACATTGCTGGTACTTAAAATGTACAAATATTTAATTATTTAATTTATTGTAGAAAATTATTTTAAATAATAATTAATTAATTAATTTTATTTTATTTTTAGAAGAAATATATGTTTATAAAAATTGTATAATCATATTTAGCAGTGCATTTTGTATGTATATGTATATATACATTTAATTTTTAGAACCATTTATTTATTTTTTTACTATATTTTATGCAGCAATGATCATTTTGGAACAGTAATACGCTAGACCTTATACTTAAAAAAGACTTACAAAATTATATATATATATATGTAAATTATGTTTACCAATGCCAATATATGCAATATAAATGTTGAATTTCTTTGAATTTTTATATTTACAGTTTTTTTTACTATATTTTATGCAGCAATGATCATTTTGGAACAGTAATACGCTAGACCTTATACTTAAAAAAGACTTACAAAATTATATATATATATATACATATATATATATGTATATATGTAAATTATGTTTACCAATGCCAATATATGCAATATAAATGTTGAATTTCTTTGAATTTTTATATTTACAGTTTTTTTTGTAAAATTGACATTAAAATAACAAAGACAAAATGGTGTAAAAATTGTCATTTCGTGTCACTTTTGGTCCATCGGTCACACTGGAGATGTGACGTAAGGATACTGTGTCCCACTCTTACTATATTGTGCACATTTTGACAGCTGTATTATGTAACATATTCATAAAGCGTAGATCACACTGCATACTAGAGCTAAATCAGTGTGTATTATGTGACTCCCGATGTGCCCTGAGCTCCGCCTCTCTCTCCTCACAGTGCTCGTTAAAGCCTGATTGGTGCTTCGTTCTGATTGGCTGGCGTTTAATCAAGAGCTTCTTCCAGCGGTTGATAATAATTGTGTGTATGCAGTCGGCAGAGTGTGAGCGTGCTGCTGGATGTTTGTTATGGAGTGGGTTTTTATAATGATCATTTATGTGCGATTAGGTCGACAGAAGGTGACATTAATACAAGCAAACGGCTCTCGCTCGCTTTAATCAATTGAAGTACATTACAGCTCTATTTAAAACAACATTATACTGTTATTAACAGGGAGTGTTATGCAAACCTTTGGCTTAATGTTATGTAAATGTTAGAATGTTTAACGATCTCAAAATTATTTTAATGAACTGTTCGTTTAATGTCATTTGCATTTGACAAACGTTCTCACAGTGCTAAGAGAAAACGTTGCCTGAATGTTTTTTTATTGAAAGTTTAAGTTGAGCACACACACACGCACACACACACAGATGTGTTTTATTGTCATGTGACTTCTTTCAATGCGTCTCATTATGTTTAATTCAGCGTGTGGCTCACAACTAGATGTATTTGCATTTTTAATGTAGTTTGTGAACTCACGGGTGATGGACTACAAATCTGTGCTGATCCCAGATCTAAATAGCTAGACTAAAGTCTGTGTTTTGTAGATAGTCTCTGACACTGTTTTCTCAGGTTATCATGAACTTGAAGAACAGAAACGGTTCTTGAAAAGCAAACAGCAGCCTGGATATGACTGAATAGACACCTAAAGTTAGGCTTAGTTTACAAGTCAGGTAGGTTTTAGTTTAAGGATTATAATTTAGTTATAAGGATTTTTAATTTATTTTATTTTTTGCATTAAAATAGAATTTTTTTTAATAGTTTAAATATTATGTAAAATATTTTATTTATATAATATAATATTTATAGTTTTAATTTTAGTTGTATTTATTTACTTGATTTTATATAATTCTATATAATATACAATATTCTATATAATGTATATTTAAAGAATATTATATTTTTATGATGCCATTTTTTATATTGTTTTTTATTTTATTTTTATTTTTATACATATTTGTATGTATTTATATTTTTATTATTCTATTATTATTTAACATAATATTTTTTATGCTTTTTTAAGCTTAGTTTATATGTCAGGAACTGAATATTTTATGCCGTTTTTTATTATATTTGTATATATATACACACAAATGTTTTTATGTACAGTAATTTGTTTATAATTTTGGTTTATAATTACTTGTTAATTATGTATTTTTATTGTATTTTAAACTTAGTTTACATCTCAGGAACTGTAATTTTTTTATTATGTTTGTATTGTATTTTTATGTTTTATTTTAATGCTGTTTGTATTTATTATAATTATTTTTTATTTTTATTTCATTCTTATTTATTTTAATCTATTCATTTTCTTCATAAAATATTTTTGTTTTTATTTTATTTACTTTAATTTTGTGTGTGTCTATATGTATGTATTGTATACGCAGTAATATTTTAAATTACTTTATTTTATTTTTAAGCTAAGTTTACATGTCAGGAACTGAATATTTTATGTAATTTTTTAAAATTATTTATTATGATATGTAATATGTAATTTTTTTATATATTTATGTATTTTATTGTATTATATATTTATGTATTTTATTATTATTAATAATTAATAAATTAATAATTAATAATTGTTATTTTATAATTTATTTAGTTTTTTGATATTATATTCTATAAAGCAATATTTTTTGTTGTTTTATTTTATTTTTAAGCTTAGTTTACATGTCAGAAGCTGATTTTTTTGTCATTTAGTTGTAGTAATTTTATTTTGTCATATATTTATTTTTTATATTTTTATTTTATTTTATTTATTTAATTCTATTATATATAATTGTGTTTTATTTTTTAAACCTTATTTTATAATTTGTTGCTTTTTTATATAATTTTATATACGTTTTTTTTATATTTTATAGATTTTATTTTTAGATGTGTTTTTTTTTTTATAAAGTAATATTTTAATATTTTGTATTTCATTTAATGCTTTATATATATATATATACATCAGGAAACATCCGGGAAATAATTTTTGGCTCACTTTTTTTTTTCTTTTTACTATTGTGTCGTGTAGAACAATCACCCCAATAAAGTAGTTCAAAAATTGAGAGAGAAGGAGAGAAAAACACGTGTTTGAAGCCCAAGCCAGAAAGAGATAAATAAAGTTAGGGAAGACACAGAAAAAATGAGAAGAAATGGAGAATATCTGCAAATATATGACAGCGCTGGCCTCTTGAGCGTTCCAGCTAGAGACAGACTGAGAGAGAGAGAGAGCAACGCGTGTGTGTCTGTTGGGCCGAAGCTCTTTCTGATGTCTTTGCCTGCAGCCGTGTGTGTGTAGCAGCGTTTGCACGTGTGTGTCTTTGCTCAGAGCGAGTCATGCAACTGAATGCACATTTCTGACTCTTCTCCATTCTTGACACACACACACACACACAGAGACCCGCGGGGATCGCTGTCACTCATTCCCCCTCGGAGCCTCACAGTTGGCGAGCTGTCGCTTCCTCCGCTCGTCTCAATCGTCGGCGGCGTCCTCCTCTCCTCCCTCACTTTCATCCCCACTTCTCTCTCTCAAACCCCTCCTCCTCCCACACTCTTCCTCTCTCGCGCTCCGTTTTGTTTCGCTCTCATCTCGCTCTCTGTGAAAATTTCATGATACAGTTGATGACAGATGACTTTCCTTTGATAGCTTCTTCTTGTCTGTCAAAAACTACGACTACTTACCCAGAAACTGCAGCCTGTAAGTACTCGGTGTGTGTGAGTGTTTTCAATCTCAGATATTTACAGATCACACACTATTCTCAGTAGTTGCATTTGCTAGCATGAACAAATGCAAGGACATATTATATCAAGGACATGCTACATGTTCTTCAACTGTGGTTTGGTCTTTTTTTGTTTTGTTTTTTATACAGTTTCTAATATGATTAGGTTTGCTTTAATATATGCAAATATGCAAATATATATATATATATTTAATAATCTGAACTCTTGTTTTGAGGATTAATTCATTTGGTAATAATTTTTATGTGAGGAAAATGCATGAATTTTAATATTTAGTTTTGTGAGGGAATCCCATGTAGTTATACGTTTAGTGCCTTTATGGCTTATTATTCAAAAAAACATGCGCTGCTGGATTTTTTCTTGTTTTACGTCTTTAAAAGCATATTTACTTGAAGCTCAATTGCTTTAGTAATCAAGAGATTTCAGAGGAAATTTTGTTTTTTAATTAATTTTTAAATTAAATGATTTTTTTTTTACATTATTATATTGTAATTATTTTACCAAAATAATGCAAATATTTTTTCTTGTGTTAAGCGATAATCAGCTGTATTTATGTCTTGTATTGCATCTTTTTAAATCAAGTATATTTACTTAAAGCTTAATTGCTTTAGACGTTAAAAGATTTCAGAGAAAATGTAATATTTTTTAATTCATTTAATATATATATATATATATATATATATATTATTTTTTTTTTCTTGTTTTAAGCGTTAATTAGCTGTCTTGTTTTGCTTTTAAAAGCATATTTAACTGTAGTTCAGTTATGTAAGATATTAAGAGATTTTAGATCATTTTGTAATATTGTAAACATATTTTACATTTCAGAGAATATATGCATCTTAAATTATATTTGTATATAATTTTTAAATTGTGATAGTAATTTTATTACTACAATTGCACATATTTTTTGTTTTAAGTGTTGATTATTAAGAGATTTTAGATCATTTTTAATATTTTAAACTTATTTTAATGATTAAATTTACATTTTGGAGAATATATGCATCTTAAATTATACAATTTTAGATTATAACAATATAATTAGAATAATTATAAATAAAATATATAAATTTAAATAGTTATATTTTAATTATTTTATTACTAAAATTGAAAATATTTTTTCTCGTTTTAACCATTAATTAAGATATCAGATTTTTAATAAATAAATATTTTGAACGATTAATTGTACATTTCAGAGAATATATGCATCTTAAATTATAACAATATAATTAGAATAATTATAGTATATAAATTAAAAAATAAATTAAATAAATAATTTATAAATAATTTATAATTAAATAAATTAATTATTTTATTATTTTATTACTAAAATTGCATTTTTTTTTCTTGTTATAAGCATTACTTATTAAAAGATTTTAAATTATTTTATATAATTTTTAAATTCTAACAATATAATTATAATAATTATAAAATTTATTAATAATAATTAATTATTTATTTATAATTTTTATTTGGTATCTTAGTCTAGTGCACAAATATTATTTTATAATGTTTCATATTTTATACATTTCATAATATTATTTTTTTCAGTATGTAAGCAACATCTATGCATTTGAATATTGAATCCGTCTTTATTTAGTCCTTTAGTCCTTTCTTTATATGTTTTGTCATGTACCATGTTTAGTGCTTTTATGGCTTTGTTGTGCATTTCTGTCACTCTTACATGCTGCTTGAAGGGTCGTTTGTAATTGATGTATTGATTTCTGCATGGTTTAAATTGCTAATTGAATCGAGTCTCAAGGTGAATCACAGACTATTACCTGTACAATGAAGTACTATGGTATTACCATGTTCTTTGGACAAGGTACCAATTTAGACACTAAACTGAAGGTAATACTATTGTATTTGAAATACCCTGGAATGTAAGTGAAATACACCATGGTATATATGAAAATACTCTGATCTGACATTACCACATGACTTTATAGTAAATCTGAAAATGGGGAATGGCAGTAATTGTGCTCTGGATGTTTAAAATAAGTGTTTCTGTGAATATCAGAGATGTGCTACATATAAGCAGTGATATGAGCATATATATGTATGTATTTGCATGTCTAATCAGTGTTTGAGGGCATGTCGTTGCACACGCGTCACATTACGTGATAGTAAGTGGCTCTGAGCGTGTTACTGCGTGTCCTGGACGTGTGTGTCTTCAAATGGTGTGTAAAGTGTCTCTTTTAATTGGTTTATTGATTCACGTTCTCTAAATTGCGTATTGGATTGTGTTTGAAGGTGAACTAGCGCTACTGTGGCGTCTGGGTAATTGATAGCACGGTGCTTTTGGCCACAGCTATTACTGTATGCTAATGCCGTATGAATCCCTGTAGATCCATGTTAGAGTGCAATAATACAGAAATATACTGAAAATATGCAGCTCAGAAAACAAATAGTTGGTTTTAATTTAGTATATTGGTCTGGTGCATATTTTATTTATTGTTAAAAACGTCATTTTGTAAAACAAATAATTTTTATTATATTATTACATAATATTATCTCAGAAATTATTGGTTTTTCTTTGGTATATTGGTCTGGTGCGTATTTTATTTGTTTTTAAAAAACGTCATTTTGTAAAACAAATAATTTTATTATATTATTACATAATATTATTTCAGAAATTAATGGTTTTTATTTAAAGTATTGGTCTGGTGCTTATTTTATTTCTTTTTAAAAAGTATTATTTCATAATATATAGTTTTTGTTATATATTTCATAATTTATATTTAATTAATTATTGTTTTTTTTTTTATTTGGTGTATTGGTCTGGTGGAGATTATATATATATATATATATATATTACAAATTGTTTTATTTTGTGTATTGGTGTGGTACATTTTATTTATTTTTTGAAAACTTTATTTTGTAATATTTAATTGTTATTATATTATATTGTAATATTAATTAATAAATTATTGATGTGTATTTGGTATATTGGTCCTGAGCACATTCTATTTATATTTTTTTCTAATATTTTCTTTTTTTTTATTATATAGTTTTTTTTAAATATTATTTTAAAAAGAAAATGTTTTTTTATGTGTTATAGTGGTCTTGTGGATATTTTATTTATTTAAAAAATATTATTTAATAATATTTTATTATTTGTACAAATATTTTCATATAGTTTAATTTTTATTTTTAATTATTAATTATTTTAATTAATTTTAATTATTAATTTTTATTAATTTTTATATTATTTCCTAATGTTATTTAATTTTTTTTTTTGTACATTGGTTTGGTGCATATTTCAATCTTTTTTTAAATATTATTTCAGAACGTTTCATTTTTATTATATTTCATGATATTATTTTAGATTTTTTTTTTTGTATTTATGTTTAAATATGTTATTTCGTATTATTTTTGTGTATATTTTATAATATTATTTAATACAGTTGTATATTTTATAAATATCAAATATATTTTATGGTAAAGTTTTACATTTAAAAAATGTTATGTTGTGTTTTATGTATGTGTCTTTTATTGTATATTTTATAATATTATTTTAAAAATTATTGTTTTTTTAGGTATATTGGTCTGGTGCATATTTCATTTATTTAATTTTTTTCATAATATTTCTTTTGTATTATATTTTTTAATAAATATAATTTAATAAATTATTAGTTTTTATTTGGCATATTGGTTTGGTGCATATTTCATTTATTTTTAAAAATCTTATTTTATAATATTTCATTATTATTATGAATTATTAATATTATAATTATTTTATTAAACAAATGATTATTTTATTTTATTTTATTTGCACATTTTATTTATTTTTAAAAATATGAATTCATAATATTTCAGTATTTATATATATATATATATATATATATATATATTTATTTAATAAGTTATTTATTTTGGTGGTGTACTGGTCTAGGTGTATGTGTCTGTGTATGGCTATTTTATAATATTTAATTATTATTCTATTTTTTCATAATACTGTTTCATTAATTCTTACAACATTCAATAAAATTCTATCAGAAATCATTCTAATATGCTGATTTGGTGATCAAGAGACATTTCTTAGTTATGTTGGAAACTGTTGTCTGCTTCATGGAAACTTGAACATTTTTGTTCATGACTAATTTTATTTATAGAAAGTTCAAAAGAACCGCATTTGTTGGATTAGAAATCTTTTGTAACATAAATATTATTTAATAATATTTTAAATTAGCATTTAAATCATATAATAATTGTTTTTTTCTTTTAGCTCAAATCATTCATGTTGCTCCGGCTAATTTGTGTTTCGAAGAGAAATCAAACAAAGCAAAAACAGGCAATGCTTCTAACTGAAATGAAAAACGATTGACTCTCATAGTTGTACGGCAGGGCTTTCATTCTTACAGCCGCAATATTGAGCATTCTGATATTTTCCATTCATTTTTTTATGAGTATCCAATCTTCGGCTCCTCGTATTGTCTCTGGGGTTAGTCAGTAGTAATTATAATGTGTGTGTGTGTCGCTTCTGTCCCCTCCGGCTGACTGACTCATGTATGTGTGTATGATTGTGTGTGCTGTGCACATCTGGGTGATTCTTGGACTGTCCTTTTTCGTTAAATCAGTGTGTCAGACTCTGGAGAGTCGACCGAGATGTTTGAAGGGATGAACATCCTGCTGCAAAAGCCTACTAACATCAGCTTTTAATTCAAGTTAGCTTTACATTAGCTGGTCTAGATGGTTGGATGGAAAACTTGGATGGTCACCTAGCTTTAGCCCAGTAGACCAAGCTGCTTTTAGGTGGTTGGAGTTTGTATACCAGCTTGACCATCTTAAAGTAAACATGAAGTGGTGCAAGATGTTTTTAAATAATAATAATAAAATAATGTATATATTTTAGAATATATATTTTATAATACATACATACATACACACACACACACGTACACACACACACACACATATATATATATATATATATATATAAAATAAATGCTATAAAATATTTTATAAAATATATTTTCTAAGACATAAATGTAATATAATATTAATAATAATTACTATTATTATTATTATTATTATTATTATTATTATTTATAATAATAAATAAATATATTACAAATATGACATTATTTTACTATAAAAATATAAAAAAGTAAAAGTATATATTA
>JAHKKF010518578.1:13273-23763 GCA_019740295.1 Labeo calbasu
CATGGTGTTTGCATATAAATGTGTCTTAGCAGTGTGTGGACACAACCACCCTAAAATGATAAAAATCTATTCGCTTCTTTTTATTAATCCCCAAAAAACATAAACAGTCTCAGTTATCAAACTGTTTCTGATTTTCTCAGGCCCTGCCCATGACCGCTTAGGGACTGTCCAGTATTAGCATATTTCCGCCCTCAGCCAGTTGTACGCTGTCCACCATTTTCTCAATGCTTGAGCAGCTGTAGCAATGACAATGTCTTGTAAGCAGTGCAGGTGTTTTGTAGTTAGCTGTAAAAGTTAACATAAGGGTCAACGTCAGAGCCGCTGATGCAGTGAATGCAGTTTTTTTTTTTGATGGTAATACGCCACCAAATACACCAAAAAATGGAAAAGAGGGGTGGGGTGAGCAGTAGCTCATCATTTAAAGAGATATGCACCAAAATGGGGCGCTGTGAACAGATCTGTTTTTGACAAACAGGGTTCGTACAAGGTGCTTAAAGTGCTTGAAGTACTTGAATTTAACTTTTTGAAGTTTAAGACCTGAAAACCCTTGAAAATAGCAATATTCCTGAAGAAGTACTTGAAAAGTGCGTGACTTATTGAACGACAGTGTATCTGAAAAAATAAGCCCATCTTTTCACACAAAATTCACACAATTTAAAAAAAAAACTTTTTTTTTTGCTTATTTCAGTTAAAGTCATAAAACTAGCAAGCTAAGCCAGCAGTAGTACTGACAATGCTGTGTAAACATGGCTGAAGACGTGAAAAGAACCAAATCAATTGAGTGAACCATTTACGCTGGAACCATTCCAATTAATTCAAACTCAAGACTGCAGTCATTCATTTTAAGCGTTTCACTAGCAAAAACCAGATTAGATTCATTTTCCAATTTTGATATTGCTTGTAATGATTTTAAAAAGCGCTTATAGTGATATACATCAAATGGAGTTTTTTGAAACTCTGAATCAGTTAAACCAATGCATCACAAAATGATTCACTGTTTCAGAACACTCCAGTCGGTTTGCTTATCGTGAATCATGTTTCAGATTGGAACTTTAAATCGCGTATTGTGAATCATATGATTTAGTTCGGAACTAAAGTATGAATCATTGTGCGAATTGAATGACTCAAATCAAATGATTTGCGATATGTGATTTGAAGTCCCAGTCTATATCAAATGATTTGCCATACATGAAGTTCCGATATAAGTCAAATGATTTGTGATCCGGTGGTCTGAGTCCTGATCTGATGGTTTGTAAATCATTATTCAGATAATTCAGGGACTTCAGAGCATGGATCGCAAATTTGATTTAGATCAGAACCTTGAAGCAGGTTTGTGAATCTTTTGCTTCAAATCGGAACCTGGGAATGCGAAAAGTGAATCATTTGATTCAGTTTAGGACTTCGGAGCGTGTATGGGGAAGACATTGTTTGATAAGTAAGATCTGTTTTCGTCCTTAAAAATTAACAAAAAAGTAGTGATTGGAAAGTCCTTAAAAGTCCTGGAATTTAATTGTACAGTATCTGTATGAACCCTGTGAAAAGGTGTTGTTTCACACGACCATTTAGAAATTAGATCCAAAGTATGTTGCAGACATTTCACAAAGACCCCAAAGAATCATACCAACTTGTGGAAAATGGGCTTCCGATGTCCCCTTTAATCTTACTCGGTATATTTTGTCATTTTAAACTCATTTCAGTGTAATTTTTTGCTTTCTTTTTAGCTACGACAACGTTCTAGACCCAGTTGATCACATTACTTGTGCTTTTGACCTGCGTAACGAGAAGAGACGTCTCTTTGAGATCCCCAACCCTCACTGTAACCTGGACCTGGATGAATATGAATATGAGGACGATTTCGAATGACAGCCACCTACACAACACAACACAACACGAGCAAAGGTACCATCTGCTAGTGCATAGAACAGGAAGTGGACCAATCCTGCTCTCCATTACCGATGCCGCCCGGTTCAGCTAACCAAGGCTTGAGAGTGTACAGATACGCTCCCCCAGCCGCTGGATACCAGACAGTAAACCAGCAGTCTGGCGAGGCTCTTTATTGAGACCGATTGTGCTGGCCCAGTCTGACATCTATGCACAACCACAAATGTAGCTGCACTGTAGGTTTCAAGCAACTACACTGGAACCAAACCGGTACACTTGAAATATTGAATGTGCACTAAGTTTTATAAATATTTAAATACTTTTATGCACAGAATTGGCTAATAAGACATTCCAGAGATTCACCAAAGTGATTTCAGCTTGATTTCATGGATGGCTTATTTCTCATGGAGCTCCGTCGACTTGCCTTATGTGTTTTGAGGGTCACGCTAATATGAAATAATGCAGTAATTAGACTTTGACATTTTATTGTCTGTGTGAGAAGTGTTTCTAAATTATAATGTATTTATATATGTATTTGTAAATATTTGCCTTGTTTGTTCTAAACCTGTAGGCTTCAGTTCAGCTAAATGTTTTCAACAAATCATGTTTGTGTCTTTTCTATAGAAGTGCTTTCTAACGTGCTTTTATTATTGTAAAAATGAACTTTTTCATTTGTCTTAAAGAGTTCAATAAAGTATTAAGACAAAAGCATTTCACACATTCACTGCAGGTTCTTTATTGCTGTTTATTAAACTTAACATATTCTGCTAATCAAATTTATTTGAAGCAATTATGCACCCTTTGTGTTTTAATTTTACAAGTAGAACACAAACAGCTGCGTCTCTTTAATTTACAACACATGTAGCTTATTTGAATACCTGAATAAAAACCACACTGCTATGAACAAAATGGGTATTTGTGGTTTAAACATACACAGGGCAGCCAATATGAAACAAAAAAATTGAAGGTCCAAATTTGCTACAATTAGCAATGAGTGTTTTAAACATCTTTTTAAGCCCACACAGGCTAAGTGCAAAATTTTCAGCAATATCAATGCACCATGAATTTACATTCTTTACAAATAATTCAGCACCGCCTTATTAGATATAAATGTGATCATGATTATTTTTAAATGGCACAGTTTTTATATTATAGGACATTATGTAGTGCAAATGTTGTCCTTTACCAACACAAGACAGTGAATACAAAAACAGATCAATGATGACAGACGTGAACTACAACATTAGACATCAATATCTACAGTATCCACATCAACTTCATCAATGCTCCTTGGACCTTTAGCAGACACGAGGCTGTTGGTCAGCTGCTCTCTGCTCAGTTGGACTTTTGAGTCTTCAAAACTTCATATGGAGGAAAAACACAATAGTATGTTACTCAAATGACTGACTTTTCACAGCCGATAAGAGTGTTTATTGACCTCACCTTTTCAGAAGCTTGTTTCCTTTTGGGTCTGAAGAGGGGGAAAGAAACCTTTGGTCACCTGTTAAAAATAAAAACAGATGAATTATAATCAAAACTAACATTATGAAATACATAATTCTTAGTAACACTAATAACCATTAACTTCCTCGACATACCCCAGTATGTTTGTGAATATATTTTATGATGTATTTACTAATGAGCAAATATTCCTATATTGTTATTTTGACCAGCTGACATGCAAAATGAAACGTTTTTTTTAAACTGTATATATATATTTTAATTATATATGTATACATTGTTAATTTTGTACTAATTTTTTAAATAATTATATTATTATGAAAAAATGTAATTTTAGTTACACTATCAGATGATGAAAGGCATATTTAATCAATATATTTTGTTTGTGAACTTATATTGTGCTATTCTCTTTGATGGTTAACTTTCAACTATTCTTTTAATTTTGGGGATCGTCAGTCAAATCTCAAACTTCAAAGCTCGATAAATATTGGTCACAGATTTACTTTAAATTTCACCAAGCTGATCACTCACTAAAACCTCCCACAGATCATGTTTTCATCCCATTTCAAGTCTTATTTTGACATAAAGAAGTTATGTCTTAAGTATGTAAGTTGTTTAGTTACTTTTTTAAATTAGTCTTTAACGCCATTATATTTCTCGTTATAACTGATTCGCGAACGCGGAATGCGCACAAACACAAGAGGCGGGATTTAGCGCATGAACCAATCACAGTCGAACATAACCAGTCACATCCAATAAAATCACGATGGAGGCACGTTCCGATCCTCTCACGTGACTTTCCCCCATTCTGTTACAACTCAATGAGCTCCGGGGTGGCGAGAGAGACACGGACTCCCGCTGTACTTTACCTGCAGGTGTCGCTGTTGGACAAGGTTTCTTTATAAAAACGAGTGATTTATACAATTGTTAATGTTATGTTTTGTAATGTTGGTGTTGTTTTATTTTTGTACGTCGATTTTTTTTCTCATCCTAAATATTTTGAGGAGGCACTACCTCCCTTGCCTCCTTAGAGGAAACGTAAGTATACAGTACAGTATAAATATGTGACCCTGGACCACAAAACCAGTTGTAAGTACCAGGGGTTTGTTTGTAGCAATAGCAAACGATACATCGTATGGGTCAAATTTTTCTGTTATGCCAAAAATCATTAGGATATTAAGTAAAGATCACGTTCCATGAAGATATGTTGTACATTTCCTACCGTAAATATATCAAAACTTAATTTTTGATTCGTAATATGCATTGCTAAGAACTTAATTTGGACAACTTTTCTCAAAATTTTGATTATTTTTTGCACCCTAAGGACAAATATTGTCCTATTCTAACAAACCATACATCAATGGAAAGCTTATTTATTCAGTTTTCAGATTAAATATAAATCTTAATTTAAAAAAAAACTGACCCTTATGACTGGTTTTGTGGTCCAGCCAAGGTCACATATAGTACTAAATGAATAAAACATTTTAATTATAAAACTCATATCAATATTAACCTAAAACCTTGATTTTGAAATCGTTCATGACCATGTTATTCGTCAACAACCCTTTTACATATTGCATTATTAAAACCCTGGACCTCAGATGTGACCCACTTAGCATTCATACCTTCAGAGTTGAGTTGTTTGACAGAGGGTGATCTGGAGCGGTTGGTGATAGAGGGCTGTTTGTTGGTATCAGAACTGATGAAGGAGACGGCATCTTCTCCCTCAGCCGTGCCCATCAGAGACGCTCTGTAGTAAATCAGCGGCATCCAGCATTCCTCTCTGTTGTTGATGACCTGCTCACCAGCAAACTTCTGCAGATAACTGTAGCTGAGGAAGATACAACCGGTTTAAAAAAAAGATGTTAAGATCCAAAAAAGCAAAATGTCAAGTGTGCAGAATTAATTTTGTTTTAGCTTTAAAGGGATAGTTTACTCAAAAATGAAAATTCCATCATTAATTACTCACCCTCATGTCATTCCAAACCTGTAAAACCTATTTTAACAATGTCCTTACTACGTTTCAGGGCCTGGGAACATTTCAGTTGCGTTTGCTGTCTATTCAGGGTCAGAAAGGTCTTGGATTTCCTCAAAAATATCTTAATTTGCGTCCAGAAGATGAACAAAGGTCTTACAGGTTTGGAATGACATGAGGGAGAGTAATTAATGACAGAATTTTCATTTTTGGGTGAACTAGCTTACATAGTCTTCTTGTCCGGTTTGAGCAGTTTGCTTGAAAATTCGCTGAGGATGGTGAGGTATGAGATGTACGGTGGAGAGTGTTTCTCAGACTGCTGAACGAACCCTTTGAAAACAAATTCAATTCCGTCCCTGCACAGAGAAACCCACTTATTCATTCACACTCTTAAGAGGACATTTCCTTTTAAGACCTGAATATTTCTTCTCCTATCCATCTATATTTGAATCCTAATATAAGTTCAGAATTACAGCTGGCAAAATGAATTTCTCAGCCCTGAAATAACCAAAGACAGGACTCTTCTGTACTGGCTAAATGAAGCCGTGCGGTACAGCATCTTCACATAACTATTTTTATTTGTGGACAGACATAGCAATCAGTCGGTTTTAGCTGTGTCACTATGCCAGACATCTGACGTGAACTCGCTGACACTGAGTCAGCACAGCGGTAGAGTCTGCAGGGTGTACTGTGGTACCTGTGAATCATGGCCAGGGACTCGCGGGATTTGATCTGGTCCCATCCGAAGGTGAGCGAGAAACGTCTGGCCAGCTCCTTGATGCTGCTGTAAGTCTGAACCCTGGAGCTGCATGTGTTTCCTCTGTCCTGCTCCTGTTTCAGCCTCAGATACAGCTAAACACACAGAAAATGTATTTGAGTCCATGCACATCAGACAGCTTATAGAAAATCTGCCTTTATTTCTATTTCATCACTATTTCAATACTAGTGATAGTTCATGGGTCCCTTGTTTGTCCTAAACAGAAGAACTGCCTGCTGTTCTTCAGAAAAATCCTTTAGGTCCCACAAATTCTTTGGTTTTTCAGCATTTTTGTGTATTTGAACCCTTTCCAACAATGACTATACGAGTTTGTGATTCATCTTTTTACACTAAGGACAACTGAGGGACTCATATGCAACTATTACAAAAGGTTCAAATGCTCACTGATGCTTCAGAAGGAAACGCGATGCATTAAGAACCGGGGGGTGAAAACTTCTGAACAGAATGAAGATGTATACACTTTTTCTTATGTTGCCTACATATTATACATTTTTCAGTTAGTGCTGCCCTTCAGACACTACAGAAGATACTTACATGTTTCTCAGAAGACAAAATAAGTTCAATTTAGCCTGATCTTCATAAAGGTTTCACCCTCCAGCTCTTGCAATGCATTGTTTTTCCTTTTGGAGCATTGGTGAGTGTTTGAACCTTCTGTAATAGTTGTCCTTAGTGTGAAAAGATGGATCTCAAAATCATAGTCATTGCTGGACAGGGTATAAATACACAAAAATGCTGAAAAANCAAAGAATTTGTGGGACCTGAAGGATTTTTCTGAAGAACAGCGGGCAGTTTAACTGTTCAGGACAAACAAGGGACTCACGAACAACTATCACTAAACAAAAAAACACAGCTGTGGATCATTCAGGTAACAACAACAGTATTAAGAATCAAGTGTATGTAAACTTTTGACTTCAACTGTATATATAGAGATTCCTTCCTCAGCACAGGATCTACCATTAAGCTATTCAAGGAGTGAAAGAGCTTCTAGAACATTCCACACTGAGCATGATGGGATGGCGGGAGGGTGGATTCATTGTGTCTCTGAGGTGTCGACAGCTGCAGGGGCCCATCAGAGAGCAGAGAGCACAGGGGCCTGGGACAACCGGCTGAGCAGATGTGCCACGCAGAGGCACGTCACATGAGAGAGAGCGCTGGTGAAGGACTGCAGCCTCCATACCTGCTGAAGGCACTGCACCAGCGTGCGTGCGCTTTCGATCTTGTCCATCTGCCGTGTCCTGTTCAGGGTCTCTTTGATGATGTCGCCGAAGTCATTGTAGTACTGCAGGGGAGATACAACAGCAGTGAGCGATACAGCCTGTGAGGAACGCTCGATGTGGCTCCAAGTCTGCCATATGGCTGCACGCCTAGGAATGCAAGCCTGTGGCATACTGAAAGCACATTACCCATAAGTCTGTCTGGCCCTCCGGATAAGACTCTGGAAAGTGTAGACTATTAGTCATGAGAGGTTTAAGATTTTTTTGAACTTCTAATATGGTGGCATTCATGCTCAAACATAAAATGCAACACATATATCATGCCATGTATCGTACTCTACTTCATTATTAGAGGGATATTGAGGGTCAAAAGGAATTTGTGATGTCAACTGTCACAGTTAATTATTTATACTAGTCCCTCAAAAGAAAAAGTGACCGTAAAAGATTAGTGCTGGGCAGCAATTAATCGCATCCAAAATTAAAGTTTTTGTATACCTACGTGTGTGTACAGTGTATATTTATTACATGTATATATAAATACACACACATGCATGTAAACGTTTAAGAAAACTATGTTGTTTATATATTGCCCAGCATTGTAAAAGATATATAGTTGTCCAAATGATCTTGCTGAAGATCATCTCCTCTCTGATTTTAGGGGTTTAGTTCAATATACACTACCATTCATAACTTGTAAGTAGGTAAGATTTTTTAATTTTTTGTAAAAGACCTCTTATGCTCACCAAGGCTGCATTTTTTTAAATCAAAAATACAGTAAAAACTAATAATGTACAATATTATTACAATTAAAAATAACTTTTTTCTATTTTAATATATTTTACATTGTAATTTTTTCAAAAAATGAATTTTCAAAGCTGAAATTTCACATATTTTTAAAAATTCTAAAGAATAGTATTTCTTTAAAACATATTTTTGTAACAATATAAACATACTGTCACTTTTATTTAATGCATCCTTCAAAAACAAACAAACAAATAAAACATCTTATAGTTTCTGAATTAAAGGCATATGGAACATATTTACCTTGCATTATTAATGAGCAAATATTACCGGATTTAATTTTTTAAATATTTCATACTTACAGATATTACAAAATCAACTCATGTTAAAGTATGATGTAATGTAAAATCTTATTGTATTGTCAATTACTATTTTATTTTATTCTTTTTTGAAAAAAGTGTGGAGTTTGCTCCATGTAAACGGTGCTTTAAAGTTAGGTAAATAATATATTTAATGATGACAGCCTGTGTCAATAAAGCTTGAGCTGTATATTTTACACAGAATATTTCTGTGTAGATATAAGTGTTACATTATATATCCGCTGGCTCTGATGCTGCTTAGGGGGTTTCTCTCAGAAAGTAAACTTTCCGACACATATTTCTGTCATTTAAAGGGACATCGGATGCCCATTTTTCACAAGTTGGTATGATTCTTTAGGGTCTTCACGAAACGCCTGTAACATGCTTTGGATAAAATTCCTCAATGGTCGTGTAAAACAACGTTTTTACCTTGTCAAAAACAGCTCTGTTCACAGCGACCCGTGTCGCTGCATGTCTCTGGAAATGCTAATGAGCCCCTCTCTTCCATTTTTTGTGTATGCGGTGCATTACCTTCAAAAACAAAACTAATCCACTGCGTCCTCAGTGGCTTTATGTCGGGAGAAAATGAAGACTCACATGTTCACTTTTACATCCAACTACAAAACACCTGCATTGCTTAGGAGATTGTTGTCACTACAGCTGCTTGTGCGTAGAGGAAATGGCGCACAACGTACAATTGGCTGAGGGTGAAAAATTACAATACGCGAGTCGTGGGCGCGGCTTGAGCAGTATGACGTCATACTGCTCAGAAAATCAAACGGCTTGATAATTAAGACTGTTTAGGTTTTTGGGGGATTAAAAAGGAGTGAGTATATTTGTATCATTGTAGGGTGGTTGTATCCACACACTGATAAGACACATTTAAATGCAAACATCATGTAAAAGTGAATTTTACATCCGATGTCCCCTTTAAAACACACACTGAGTGGCTTTTGAGACTTCTGCCAGTTAAAGCAGTCTGGTGCAGTTTGCAGGTGCATTAACCACTTTCAGCCACTGACCCACCTATTGCTAAACAACAGCCTTCATTTATTACTGCTTATTTGCTTTACTACATATTCTAATACATATTCACTCTAGGTGGTTGTGAAATATGCCAGTGTTGTACGATTTAGAGAAGTGACCATTTGTTACCAGGAGGAAGCTGTTCAAATGAGGGGTTTGCGGCGCTTGCCAGCTTAACGTCATTTGCCTCAACTTTAAAAGCTGTCGTTCAGAATGATGGGATTCAGAGTGAGCGTGTGTGTGTGGTTTTCTCTTCGAAAGGCCTCATCAGAAAGAATGTTGCTAAGAGAATGTTGGCGGCTCTGTGCTGGCCGAGCCAAGCGGGCATTCCAAACATGTCAGCGTGTCAAACACACAAATACACAAACACACAAAGCACTGTAAATCCCACCTATCGTAAATTCCAACCCTAGAAGCTCCAGTTAAGAAAAGATGAGCCAAATGAACAGACCACCTCCATCTAATATGCTAAATACATTTTTATTTTTTATATATATATATATTTACTGTAACAATAATATTTTGTATTTGTATTATATATGTATTTTCTATTAATATACACTAATAATATCAGTCAAAAGTTTTTGAACAGTAAGATTTTTAATGTTTTTTAAAAAAGTCTCTTCTGCTCACCAAGCCTGCATTTATTTGATCCAAAGTACAGCAAAAACAGTAAAACTTTAAAATATTTTTACAATTTAAAATAACAATTTTCTATTTGAATACATTTTAAAATGTAATTTATTCCTGTGATTTCAAAGCTGAATTATTAGCATCATTACTCCAGTCACATGATCCTTCAGAAATCATTGTGATATTCTGATTTGCTGAAAAAAAAACATTTATTATTATTATTATTATTATTATTATGTTGAAAGCAGCAGAGTATAATTTTTTCAGGCTTCTTTGATGAATAGAAAGTTCAGAAGAACAGCATTTATCTGAAATAGAAAACTTTGTAACATTATAAATGTCTTTGTCATCACTAAAGCATCCTTGCTAAATAAAAGTATTAATTTGTATAATTTCTTTCCATATATATATATATATATATA
>JAHKKF010518579.1:2794-25521 GCA_019740295.1 Labeo calbasu
TATCTGTTAAAGGGGTCATCGGATGCCCATTTTCCACAAGTTGATATGATTCTTTAGGGTCTTAATGAAAAGTCTATAATATACTTTGGTTAAAAATTTGCAAAAAACTGCAAAAAAACCCCGGCAAAAATCATCCTGTTCTGGTCAAGGCTGCTTTAAATATTAATGAGCTCTGCTTGCCCCGCCCCTCTCTCCTCTCTGTGGAGTGACGAGCCTGTTTACTTTAGCCGCATTTAGCCGCATTTAGCCGCATTTACCGCGTTTAGCCGCATTTAGCCGCTAAAGGAAAGGCGATCGCAAAGATTTATATAAAAAAAAAAAACCCTTATACTCACTTCTGCTGTAAGTGAAGCTGGATCATAGATGATTCATGCGAACATAGACGGATATATGTAGATTGGGAGGCACATTCCCTTCACAAACAAATGTAATCTACTGCATCTTCAGCAGCTCAGATGTCGGGAGTAAATGACGACCACTGTGTTCATTATTACATCCAGCAAAACAACATCTCAATCAGAGATATTCTTGTCTAACTTACATCCCTGCTCCGGTATTGAAACAATGGGGGTCGGACTATTACAACTGATCTGAGGTAAGACGGTCATGTCAATCAACTATCGTGGGAGCGGCCTCTGTGGGTGTGACACCACAACGACAGGCATCTGAGAATGGCTCGATTTGAAAAAGGGGATATTATTTTTACAGATTAATTAAAAACCACTGCATGAATTTTTATCATTATAGGGTAGATGTGTAAATACACTGCCAACACACATTAATGTTTAAACAACATGTAAAAGTGAACTTAGCATCCGATGACCCCTTTAATGGATCTGAGCTAACAATGAACTAGTATTTTTATTAACCAGTGTTAACACAGATGAGTAAGTACTGTAACAAATAAATAATATTAACTAACAGCATACAATATAAGTATTAGCTTAAAAAAACATTTAATCCATTTATCCATTTATCCATTCATCAATCTTTTTTTTTTTTGGCAGGCATCATTTTCATCTGCTTGTCCCAGTACTTGTTGTTAACATGGTTTCTGTGCTTTATCGTGCGTCCCTTTATGTGGAAAGCATCTGCTATCATCAATCTAAATGCAAACAGATTACCAAACTCAAGACAAAGAAAATGTGACAGTCATGTCAATGGCTTTGATGTCCCCATTTTACATCCTACATTACAGCTCTCTTACATCTGAGTGTGAACTCTTGAACCAGAAATTTATGCCAAAGGCCTATCCAACACAGGGACTGTCATACATAATCATATCATGTATTGATCAGTACGCATGTTCGTGTAACACACATGAGAGTTGTGGACAGGCTAGACAGGTTTACTTTAGCGTCTAACGGAGATACTTGAAAATTGGAATCAATGACGGCTCCCCTAGGCTATAACCATGGTAAGAAAGACAGATAATCAAGAGAGTTGTAGAAGTATGGATATTGTTTTACCTGATGGGATTACATGAACATACTCTCGTCCAAGTTTTTCCTCACAAACCCAACACTAGGACTGATGCCATACTAAGCAGAGATCAATACTCTCCGCAACACGGAATAAGACACTATACAGAACGCAGAACCTGAGAAAACACAGATACAGTTACTGTACTAAAAGCAGAGACTATTACAAACAAAGCATCTCAGATACAATTTCAAACAGTGCAGAAGGTGACAGAGTCTAATACTGTGACCAATACTATATACTGATCACAAAAGCGTAATTCAGCATAAATACAGCACATACAGATTTTAGCATTATTAAAGACACATGTACTGATATCTTCAAGCATATTTTGTTACGGCTGCTTAAACAGTAAGACATGTTATTGATGCCAATCCCATCTGCATATACTACTTTATATCTCTGGCATGATTTGAGATGATCCAAAGAGCATCTTGTGCTTCAGTGGAGAAAAGACCGTCAGACCATCTGTCATGTGATCAAATTACTTATTTGATTAGTGACCTAGAAATACTGCAGTTGAAACTTGAAACATTTCTTAATCATTTGTGATCCTGATTTATATTGACTGATTTATACTTATGAAAGCTGAATGAATAAGCGTTCCACTGATGTATGGTTTGTTAGGATAGGAAAATATTTGGCCGAGATACAGCTATTTGAAAATCTGGAATTTGAGGTTGAAAAAAATTAAAATACTGAGAAAATCACCTTTAAAGTTGACTAAATGAAGTTCTTAGCAATGCATATTACTAATCAAAAAATTACGTTTTGATATACGCACGTCAGGAAATTTACAAAATATCTTCATGGAACATGATCTTTACTTAACATCATAACGAATTTTGGCATAAAAGAAAAAAAGATAATTTTGACCCAGCAATAAATAGCCAACAATGTATTGTTGGCTATTTATACAAATATACCAGTGCTACTTATGACTAGTTTTGTGGCCCAGGGTCACATTTAAGGTTATAATGTTTGTTAGCTTGTTTACGTTCTATCAAATGTTAAAACTTGGGCACAAAAATTTACTATAACGATATATTGTGATGCAAGTAGAAAAATAAATAAATAAACCATCCTATCAGTCAAATTCATATTTTTCCCTCTTTTTGACCAATGAATCACACCATTACACACAAACAGAACAATTACACTAAACAGAAGAGACTAAATATATGAGAATAACAACATATTTTACTCCAAATGAGTGTTTTAAATACATTCGTATCACAGAATTACGCAGAAATTATATTGCGGTTCTAATACTCCTATGAGTCTTGCTTGTGGACTTTCTCTGCAGGTGCGCCCTCCAAAGTTTAGTATGAATGAAACAAATTTCCTGTGAAAGTTAGCTACAGCCGGAAGTGACGCTAAATCTCACCATAAAATAACAATAGTTTAAATATGCTACCTATTCACATTCTGTTTAATTAACGTCTACACCTACCCCAACCCTAAACCTACCCCGTAAAATAATGCAAATTCAGTAATTACTGTTGTTCAGCATGATAAAAAGGACGAAATATTGATGTGTGCTAATGATGGGGAAAAACAAACCTTTTTGAAGCTTCGAATCAGTTAAACCAATTGCTTCACAGATCGAGTCACCGTTTCGAAACGCTCGAAACACACACGTTAGTGGTGCCTGCTGGTCAAAAGTGTGTAAATGCAACAAAAACTCACACAAAAATGACACAAATGTGACCCTGGACCACAAAACCAGTCATAGGTAGCACAGGTATATTTGTAGCAATAGCCAACAACACATTGTACTACAAAATATACATTGAGTCAAAACGATCGATTTTTCTTTTATGCCAAAAAAATCATTAGAATATTAAGTAAAGATTGTGTTACATCAAGATATTTTGTAAATTTCCTACCGTAAATATATAAAAACTTAATTTTTCATTAGTAATATGCATTGCTAAGAACTCAATATTCTGATTTTCAGATTCCAGATTTTCAAATAGTTGTATCTCGGCCAAATATTATCCTATCCTAACAAACCGTACATCAATAGAAAGCTTCTTTATTTAGCTTTATTCAGATGTATACATCTCAATTTAAAAAAAATGGACCCTTATGACTGGTTTTGTGGTCCAGGGTCACAAATGTCTCATTAAAAATGTCTACAAATTTATGAAACTGATCCGAGATCAGGTAAAAACCATAAACACTGGTTCAATGGTTCACCTCAATGAACTTGCATGATCCATGGGTTTGCAGAGATTGCCCTCCAATGGCAAACCGTTTTGAAACCAAACTGAAATTTTGAAATGTTTCAAAACAACAAATGAAGCCTCACTGAATAAAATCACCGGACGCGTTTGATGTGCGCTCTGAACCACTGTTTCAAAACAACTGATTCACAAAAGTCAGTGCTTCGTGCGAACATAGATGCATTTATGTAGATCGCCAGGCGCATTTTCCTTCAAAACGAAAGTAATGTTAATCCTCTGCGTCTTCAGCGTGTTCATTATTACATCCAACAACAAAACAACTCAATTGCTCAATCAGAGATATTCTTGTCTTCCCCTGCACCGGAGTCAACACAATGGCGGACAGTTCTCAGCTCAGTCAGGGCGGGTATAACGTAAGATGTCCGTGTCAATCAACTATCCTGTGTGACATCACATAGACAAGAAGCTGAGAATGGCTTGATTTGAAAAAGGGGATATTGCTGATAAAGATTTAAAAAATACCACTGGGTGGATTTTATCACTGTAGGGTGGTTGTGTACACACACTGCTAACACACATTTATGTTCAAACAACATGTAAAAGGGAGTTTTGCATCCGATAACCCCTTTAACTATCACGATTATCGTTAATACTGGTAAATCACCTTTTCAAAGTTGTTTCAAATTGTTAGACTCCACTGTATTGTATAGTGACTGCACATGGAGCCAATAAGACATACACACACGCCTCATTTATGTATATAAATGTTTTTCACACACATACTCAAGAACATAACATTCCTTCAGGCGTGCCATTACAGGTGCAACAACCACTTAAGACATACACGCTTGTTTATATAGATGTGTGGGTCATAAGGTCAGTTCACACAGATCATTAAAGCTCAGGGACAGATGGGATTTCCACACATCATACACACACAGAGCAATACATCCACTGCATAAATAATCACACCCACATGGCATAGGCAAAAACATACAACTGAATCTTCGCATGTGTAAATTTCTTGTATTTGCCTGGCAGATTTGCGGGATGCGGCGCTTTCCAAAATTTGTGTGTCAAGTCACATAACCCGTCCCTCACTTATTGTCCTGTCCCTTTACACTGCACCTGGCTGTTGTCATGGTGACCGGCCAGCTGTCGCTTTGGCGACTGCTCTCCTGTCACTTCAGAACCACAGAGCTCTCTCGTGCCGAACGAGTGAATGAGAGAGACAGACAGAGATGAATTAGACACAGAGACAGAGAAACGGGGTAAGTGGATAGAAAGGTGGAGAAAAAGAGGAAGGAAGGAGGGGACCACATTTGAGAGGTTGGGGAAGGTTAAAGAGTCTGGTAGGAGGTGCTTAGAAAGACGAAAGGATGTGAAAGAGAGAAAAAGAGCAAGGCAGGCGAGAGCAGACAGACAGGAGGACAAGTGCGGAAAGATGAATGGAGGGGAATATGGAGACAATGAACGCAGGAGCGGGCATGAAAAAACAGACGGAGAGAAAAGGAAGTGTGTTGTAGGGATGGGGGAGGGATGTGAATCCATGTCTCTCACACCAGTCACTGTGTGCGGTCTCCTAGCAACACTGTCTACTGCCGTCCACATCCCTCTCTGTCTGTCTCCATCTCTCGTCTTCTAGCTCAATGCTCACACTGTAGGATTCCAGTCTGCATGTGTGTGTGTTCATGTATGCATGCTCGCTTTGCTTTACTTAAGCAAACTCACTCATTCAATCTGTTAGGACTTCAGCCTTGCTTTTAAAACACGCTCAGCCGCTCTATCAGATGAAACTGTCACGAAAGTCGAAAGTAGGAAAAATGATAGAAGCAAGCTGGGACACATGCATGCTGGGAGTGCCACCCACAGGGAAATCAGCTGGTACATATACACCGCAGCACCTGTGTGCATATATTAGCAATGTGTGTTCAGTGCGAATACGGATAAACACTATTCAGATACAATTATCAAGACACAGCATTCAATACTGCAGCGTCTGAGACAACAAAATATAGACTTAAAGGGATAGTCCACTTAATAATGAACAATCAGTCATTTAGTCATCCTCATGTCCAAATCTATGTGACTTTCTACTGCAGAACACACGAGAAATGTTATTTTGAGAAATAGCTCAGTGTAAATTACGATGACAGTCAATGATAACCAAAATTCTCTCCTGGAAGGCAAAAAGGTGTGGAAAGACATTAGGGTGAGTGAATTGGTCATTTTGGGATGAACATTAGCTTTGAGATGTAAAAGATGTTATTCATTTTGAAGCACAAATTAAGATATTTTTGATGAAATCCAAAAGCCTTCTGAGCCTGCACAGACAGCAATGCAACTGACACGTTCAAGGCCCAGAAAGGTAGTATGGACATCGGTAAAATAGTTCATGTGACATCAGTGGTTTAAACTTTATTTTATGAAGCTGCAAGAATACTTTTTGTGTGCAAAGAAAACAAAAATAATGACTTTATTCAACAATTTCTTCTCTTCCATGTCAGTCTTCAAGACGCTTTCATGACAGTACCATGTGTGTGATGCTGCTGATGCAGGAGCCGGCATTTTGATGTTGAACCACTGATGTCACATTGACTATTTCAATGTCTTACAACCTTTCTGGGCCTTGAAATTGTCAGTTGCTTTGCTGTCTATGCAGAGTCAGAAAGCCTTTGAATTTCCTCAAAAATAGGTTTTACGGTTTAAGGGTTTGGATAGACACAGGGGTGAGTACTTAATTTTTAGAATTTTTATTTTTGGGTGAATTAACTGAAAGATTACATGTAATTTTAGACAGATGCCTTTACATTGTGACTGTTTCCCAGATGCAATCAACAGGAATTGTCTGTAAAGGTGTGAACCAAACAGTCCATACATTTACAATAACAAAGGAACAGCATTTCTCAGGAACTTCTTGTAGATTGCAGGATCTCCAGTGGGAGATCCTGACAGTATCTATTGCTTCTAGCATTTGTCTTTAGGTATAAATTTCTGTCTTACAGACAGAACTATGGAATGAGCTATGCAGAAGCTACGGAGAACTTTAGAAGAAACTAGGAAGAAGCTTCGGACCCTTACACAGGTTAAGATTCTTGAAGACAGACAAGTTAACATCACTGTTGAAGACCTGCTACACTGCTGTCTACAATAAATTATTCTCCCCACAAGAACTCTGGTCAAGCTTACTTATTTTATGTATTAGAGAAATCCAATACATTGGCGTGCCACCCAATCCGCTGCTCAGCCAAATACAGCAAAATCTAGCATAACCTTTTAAATAATTATGAAAGGGCAGCCTGCTAGATGAAATCTGATGATGGACAGCAGTCACCTGCTGCCCTAATATGTAGGAAATTTTAATGTAAATGCAAAATTTCTCAAATCCATTATTTCACGTTGTCGTAAAACAAACCATGCCGTTGTGGCTATTACTGATAAGTGGCTAAATGGGACTACTACACAGAGGTTGTCAGGACATTAAATATTATCACAGCAAACAGAAAATCTGTGATTTTTTTTCAGCTTTTACAATGTCATTCATTGTTTTGATGCTTTTGGTGCATTTGTAAACTATTCTATCTCAAACTATTTTATTTTATTTTTTTTATTTTTTTTAAATAAAGACTTTAAAAGTTGTCAGAAGCTAATGATGCTGGCTTTAGAACAGAGGTCGGCAACCTATGGCATGCAGAGGGATAATAACTGGCACGCAAGCAATGGAGAAAACTGCATACACTCTTAAAAATAAAGGTGCTTCACGATGCCACAGAAGAACCTTTTTTGTCTAAATGGTTTCATAAAGAACCTTTAACCTCTGAAGAACCTTTCTGTTTCACAAAAGGTTCTTTGTGGTGCAAGAAGGTTCTTCAGATTATAAAAAGGTAAGAAAGAGATGGTTCTTTAAACAACCTTTGACTGAATGGTTCTTTGTCGAACCAAAAATGGTTCCTCTATGGCATCGCTTGAAGAACCTTTTAAAGCACCTTTATTTTTAAGAGTGCATCAACGTACATTTTGAGGTAATCATTCCTCATATTCACTCAGCTTGTTGGGAGCTATAAATACTATTAAAGGGTGAGAATTAACCTGTGCTAGTCTACAGATGTGCGTTGCTCCGGCAAACCACTCACGCAACCAATGACAGTGTTGCGTGAACAACATTCACACACACATACACATGTGTCCAGTAGGGTCACACTGTTAATCTTGTATTCAAAGTCTAAATTAAACATTAAAATAAACTTTTTAAAAAATGCTTTAGAAACATTTAACATTATGCACTATTTGTATGATAATCCAATAAATATTTTTACATAAATATTTAAATAAAAAAAAAAAACAATTGTATTTAAGCTTCAAAAATCATACAGGCTGTGTTAATTTGTGAAGATTATTATAAAGATTATTATGAAGATTATCACTTATCTTATTTTCTGCAGTAATTTAACACCAAATGGAAAAGTCCTACTGGGTTTTTGTCGAGGGTGATGCTAACTTCCAGGTTGGCCTACAGAAATAAATCATCACTGCAGCACTCTTTTATATTACTTTTATATTGCAACAAAATTCAGCCTCACAAACACTTCATGCATAAAACGTAAAATTAATGTCCTTGAAAAGATTGCCTCACAGTCAATAACATTCATTTTTTTGTGGGAGGCATAACTTGTAGCAGTTGGTGTCACTTGTAGGGCTGTGGTTTGTAGTACTGCGGGATGCAATTAGACAATTTTTGGTCATTGGCTTGGTGCTGTGGCTTTCTATGCATGTGTAGCCTACGCTCTTTGTGCTCATTTTGACACACTAACCATATCTGCTTTAACCATATCTTTATGTATAATGCTAACACACTATGCTAACAAATCATAAATATGTCCTCCCGTTCTCTTCTTGCCCCCCTCTCTTTATATCCATACACCAATATTCTTTAGTACATAGGTACTCGAACATTTTTGCAAGTCGAAACCCCCTTTCAGTAATTTAAAGGAGAAGTGAAATGATTTTTGAAGTTGAGGGAGAAAATATGATTGGAGTTTTTCGACTTACCCTAACTGTCTTGAGTCAGAATACACAGAGTTCAGGGAGAGAAAGGCAAAACAAGTGTTTGAGATTAAAAAGTATTTAAATTGTATTTTTTTAATGAAAATTACCGATCGTTTTGCTAGATAGAAGACCCTTCTTCCTCAGCTGGGATTGTATACAGCTGCATTTGGGATCATTTGAAGCTGCATTTAAATTGTATTTTGGAAATTCATGGGGCACCATACCAGTCCATTATATGGAGAAAAATGCAGAAATGTTTTCCTCAAAAAACATAATTTCTTTACGACTGAAGAAAGAAAGACATAAACATCTTGGATGACAAGGGGGTGAGTACATCATATGTGAATTTTTGTTTTGGAAGTGAACTTCTCCTTTAATGACACATTTGCACGTTCACAGTTCTCTGATGTCAGTTAATTGTCACATGACATGAAGTGTGATAGTGTCTCAGTCCACATTACATTCACACTGGTGTTTTCTGGAACCTAAACCCATAACTTATTATTAATTTACACATAGATTATTTTCTAATGAAACAATAATATTAGATAAGTGTAATTATAATTTTATTTTACACTACAAGTTACAATATTATTATTTATGCTATAAATTCTTCATTTTCAAATATTTTTAAAAATTTTTTTTAACATTTCCAATCTGAGCTTTAATATTGGCAGAATACTGGTGAAATGTACACTTCTGTCCATAAAAATGTTGGGCATTGTGTGAACGTGTAACTAAAGTAAATCCTATCACACATATAATCTGTTTTAATACATTTTAAATCAATTTTTAAATGCCTTTCTTTCACTGTTATTTTTATTTTTATTCATTTGCTGTAATTATTTTATGAGAACTTTAAATCCTTTTATGTAAAGCACTTTTGAATTACCGTTGTGTATAAAATGTGCTCGCTTGCTTTTCATCAGCTCGTGAACCCCCTGCAGTTCCCTCACAAACCCCCAGGGTTTCACCAACCCCCGTTTGGGAAACCCTGCTCTAGTCTGTCAGTTACAGCAACACCTATATCACCTGAAATCACAGCTTTTAGACAGGTGAGATCTTTCCGTCTCCAACATTCACACTGACACCATATACTTTTTTAGTTCTCTTTCACATGTAACACATGCACACATCTGTTTTTCCATCCTGATATGGAATTTTCCATATTTTCAACTGCCAAACCCAAACAACATTTTTAGATGTGTGCAGTTTTAGATATTTGATACGACATATATTTCCGAAGCCATTTTTTCTCGTGAGAAAACGAAAGCGACTACAGTTTTTACTATCCTTGTGGGGACATTTGATCCGCACAATTTAAGCAAAACTTGACCCTACACGCATATACACAGACCTTTACCACAGATCAACAATACACTCAATACATCATGAATATTTAATGAAGTCTAGACTAAAAATAACCCGCCTTCTCTCTGTCTCTGTATCCAAATTACATTAACGAGAACTGTTCTGCATCTCTGGGCAGCTAAACCAAAATCCCACCGCACTCAACCTGCAGTCTGTCTGTCCAGCTCCGTAACGCTCCATAGAGAGGATGGCTGTGTCTGATTGCACCGTCTGGAAAACACCCATACACACAAGCAATCACACACCGAGCACTGCAGCAGACTGCCAATTAGCGAGGAACTGTGGAGGAGCAACCGCTTCCTCACACGCAGCACTCATCTGAACATGTGTCCCAGTGTGTTTTGTCGAAACAAAGTGCACCATCACTTGGGATTGCCAGTATTTGCCTTATTCTGCAAGCTGACAAAATATATCTCCTTGTCCTGATTTTAAATCACTCCTCCCTTCCATTGCTGTTTCACTCTGTTCTTCTCCTGTTTTCCGCATCCAATTTTCACTCTCGCTCACTTTATTCACGGAAGCACTCACTGACCTCCTCTCCCCCTCCTTCTTGCTTCACTCCTTCGCTTGTTCTCTCTCTTTTTCTCCTAGTTTGCCCTTGGCTTCATGATGCTCACTGGAATCTGCAGTAATCAAGGTGACATGCTACATATACACTCAAGCCAGTAAATATGCAAACGCACACGCATACCAACGCATATGCAAACACGTGAAGCAAACATACTCACACGCGTCTTGAATTGCTTACGTTGTAGCATCTGGAAGTTCTTACTTCTTAAAACGTTCGGTAATGGAGCATGCTACTCAAAAAAGAATGATTTGTACTACAGGTACATGCTTACATATATGTATGAATCGAATACATAGGCCTACTGAAACAGAAACATACAGCAACACTTACGCATGCTAAGCTGGGGCAGACGGTGAAGTAATGGACCCCTTCACATGCTCATCCCAAGGGAAGATTTTGTTTTGAGTATTGCTTTGTATATGGTGTAAGTGTGTGTGTGTATTCTTGCACATCTGTTTCATGTGCTGAGTACACAAGTGAACAAAAGACTGCTCGTCTGTGTGTGTGTCTGCATGTGTGTACAGAGGTAAGATGAGGACAAGGAGGTGGGTGCTGTGATGACAGAAGCAAAAATATTTTCACTGTTAGAGACCTACAGGCTACTCACCTACACATACATGCTTCACGCATAGCAACAACCAACAATGCACTCCCACAGCCTCATCAGAAAGCCACAAGTATGCCATCGTTTCTATCAACCCATATTATACGGGATCATTTAGCATTGCTAATAATATTACTAAAGTGCTAATATTCTCTAATATTACTAAAGTTCTCTTTTAAAATATATAAGTAAATATACTCATTTAAAGTACATCTACTATATATTGCATATATTTTTTATTATAAATGTAATATTATATTATTTCATGTTACTATTTTTAAAAGTTTTTTAAATAATATTTAAAATATTTATATTTATTTTTTATTGATCTATATATTTAGGTATATATTAAAGTACATTACATTTTTATGTATTTTCTACTATATAACGCATATTTTTATTATAAATATAATATATATTTTATTATATCTATAGTAACAATTTGTAAAAGTTGTTTATATATTTGCACAATTTTCTAAATATGTATAATATTTATACAAATATTTATCATAATATTAAAGTATATTTCAAGTACATTTGATTTTAATTTATATTCTATTATATACTGAATATTTTATTATAAATGTTATATATAGTATGTATAGTATAGTACAATATATATAGTAACTATTGTTAAAGTTGTTTATATATTTGCATAATCTTTCAAATATTTATACATAATAAATACATTTTATTTAAATTTATGTTCTATTATATATTACATATGTATTTTATTCTAAATATTATATATAGAGTAACTGTTTTTAAAGTTGTTTATATATTTGCATATTTAAATATTTATAAAATATTAATTCATAATATATATATTAAGGCATATATTAAAGTACATTTAATTGTTTATTTATATTCCATTATATATTGAATATTCTTATTATAAATGTAATTTATATATTATATAAAAATATAGTAACTATTTTTAAAAGTTGTTTATATATTTGCATGATTTTCTAAATATTTATAATATTTATGAAAATATTTATTTATAAATATATATTAAAGTATATTTAAAGTACATTTAATTTTAATTTATATTCTATTATATATTGCGTATTCTTATTATAAATATCTTTTATTATATGTATATATGTATAGTAACTATTTGCATAATTTTAAAAACATTAATATTTATATAAAAATATTTATTTATAAATATATATTAAAGTATATTTGAAGTACATTTAATTGTAATTTATATTCTATTATATATTGCATATTCTTATTAGAAATATATATATATATATATATATATATATATATAGTAACTATTTCTTAAAGTTGTTTATATATTTGCATAATTTTAAAAATATTATATATAGGTTTTTAAAGTGCATCAACTATTATACACACACACGCACACACTCACACATATTTAAAATGCATCAATTAGAATACTTATTAATTTAATTTAGATTAACACACACACGCACACACATATGTAACAAACATTTTAATATTTAGATGGCAACAAATATTTAAAGTTATTCCAAACAAATGTTTAATATAAATCTCGCACACTTTATATACTGAAAAAATAAGTTTTATTTCATTTATATTTTTTATTCATTTAAATTAATTTTTATTTCATATAACTGTTTTTTTTTTAAATAAAAACAAATTATTCGTTCACTGTTCTATAGGTTAACAAAAGCAAAGCCATAATTTATCAGACACCCCCTAAACAACATGCACCCCCGGATGGGAATCACTACCATAAATAAAGCAAAGTATGTGGCAATCTGCTCTGCCCCAGTTGTGAAGGACTCCCCCAGTTCACAGCAGCAGCACAGTGCCGGCTCCTGACAGATGCCAGATCCAGCCACATGACACTCCTCCAGTAAAGCAAATCCCCCAAATATTTAGCGCAGAAGGCATATAAACACAGCCATTCCAGATCCCCTCTACCTGTCCTCCATGCTAAAAGCATTAGACTCTCTGACCTGAAAGTGTTTCTATGTTAGACTGCAGCAGATATGACACATCGTGCAACCAAGTGAAAGACAGAAAGAAATATCTGACTTTTTACGCCCCACAAGCTATTTTGGACCTAGAAGACACAACTTGTGATGATGTTTTGCGAACGTCTCTGGTCACTCTTCTGTTGCTTTTAAGTTCAGCAGAAACCAGGTCCACAAATCTAACTTAAACCATGAAAATTTAATGTCCTCCCTCTTGTTCCCTCAGCCTGTATACAAGCTATGCTCTATTGAATCTGAAACATTGATGTTGCTCGTGAGGGTCCCCAATGACGCTGGCCTCTTCTCTTCCATGTTCTGTTCTTTTTTTACTTTCTTCCTGTAGTCCTAAGCAAAACATGTTCAGTGCTCCAGCGCTCTCTCTATATCTACAACGATAACTCCGAAGACAGACAAGGATGTGTACATAGAAAACTCCACATATAGTTAAACTGTACAATTCTGCCTGAGAGCACTACTTTACAGCGCTACTATTAAAGTGCTATGCTTTACTAACCAAGTTATGCTTTACATTAGTATGCTAAAGCACTTCACTAACAGAACATTAGTGTGAAATACATGGATTGCTACTCTGCCAAGCATACAGTAAGCCTCAGTGCCTGAAGGGTTCATTCTAATGTACATCTAACCCAGCTTCGGCTTAATAATTCTGTCTTGCGTCACATTAGCGAGTATTCATCTTTATTCATCAGCACTTTTTCACCCACCCTTCCCACATCTCATTTGATTTAAGCCTAAAACAGACATCATACTGCTGCTTAGATGCAAACATGCCATAAAAATTCAATTCGGCCCTTTCAGGAAATCTACAGCGTAAAGCCTGAGCCTGGATCATCCAGACAGACAGACAGAACTAAAGCCCAACGCGAAAAATGAGCTTTACAAGGGAACATCTGTCAACGTCTAATCAGAGACACACAAACGTACAGTCTCTCCTTCTGTCCAACACGCTCACACATTTCCCCTCGTAAGATCATATGATGTTCTCTCCACCTTGTTAACAATTGCACGTCTATTCTCTTATTTTCCAATTACACAGTCTTTAAAACTATCTGCTCATTATCTTATTATGCTCATTCTAATGCACCCAGCCTTTGCTCTTTGCTCATTTCTCTCTCCCTTTCTTTCCCACATGCCGTTGTCATATGCTGTTTCATCAAATTTCAAAAACAAATTCATGGGAGCTTAGAGACGGGGAGTCGGGTAGAGATCAAGACAGACAGAGGATATTCTCTTACCAGCCACTAGAAGTCACTCTTATTGTGCTGCAAGTGCAGTTTGTTTTAGACTTTAGTAAGGGAATCTTTAACAGGGGGTCTGTGCTGCTACTGCAGAGGGTTTCCTTTTTTTTTTAGAACAAATATTATTCAAATAAATATATGAATATGACATTTTCATTTTTAAAAACACTGCAAAAAATGAGTGTGACTTTAACAGTAAAAGACTGTAAAAATGCTACAGTAAAAACTTGTTAGTTGATTAACAGTAAGTTTCTGTACTATTTACGGTGCATAACTGTTACATTTAATGTCATTTTACAGTAATGTGGTTTTTGGAAGTGAAAAAGAACAAGTGATTGTAATTTACAGTGATAAAATGTAAATTGACATTCACAAGAATGCCCTGCATGACACTTCATATTTAATGTTTTGTTTTTCTTATTTTTTTCTTATCATATGCATACATTAGGGTTTTACCTGACATGTAATTTTGTTAAATGAATGTTTATTGCATTATTTCAGTACCATGATGGTGTTTAGTATTTCTCTTCTCATCTTGTGGAAAAGGTGCTTGTGATGAGCTTTGGTTTATTTTTGGTAGTTATCAGTGTATTACAAAGGTACAAAACAGATGTTAGTACTTCAGTCGGTTGGTATGTTATCATATCAGTTAATGAAATACATTGTTGTACTATGAATTTAAGTTAAGACTGTAAAACCTAGGATGTTTTTTTTGCATAAGAAACCATATTTTTTACAGTAAAGTACAGGCAACCACAGCTGCCGGTATTTTACTGTAAATGTCACTGATTTTTTTTTTTTTTTAATGGTGTAGTACAATTATTTTACATTATTATTTATATCATGACATTAAGTTGATTTACTGAAAGATAATTCAGCATTTGAAACACACATTGAAACATATTATTAATCCAAGCTAATTTAAAACATGTGCAAGTATATTATTCAGCTAACACATGAATAACAGCTATGCAATGAAAGCATCATAAAGTATGTAGATACATTAATACAATAATCCACAAGTGTATTTATATAGGCCAAGTTATAATGCAACAATCAATTTAATACAGTATGTGTGGGGATTCGTCTCAACCTCTGGTTTAGTCTCTCACTCTCTCTCTCACTGAATAAAATTGATATAGATATATATGTACATATATATATTTTTTATGTACACACAGTTGTTTCCAGGTTTCCAGGTGCAAACGTATTCTCATAACCACATCCGCGTGCAAAATAAAAGCACACTCACACTTGCTTACTTACATGGTCAAAAATACACATAAAAAACCACACACGCTCACACACACACAAATTGGTATTGTTGATTTACGAGGACTCTTCATAGGCATAATGGTTTTTATGCTGTACAAACTGCATTTTCCATCACCCTACACCAGCCCAACCCTTCACAGAAAACCTTGTGCATTTTTAGATTTTCAAAAAACATTTAGTATGTTTTTAAAGTCTTCCGAATTATGGTGACATAGGCAGTGTCCTAATAAACCACCTTCACACTGTAATACATCTGTCATACCCATGTCATCATACAAATTTGTGTCTCCACATAAACCAGTGCATCAACTCCAAACTGAGAACACACCCAGCACTTATTTAAATGCATCACTCTCAAAAGGGAAACACACAACAACTGATTGATCAACTGGATGATTGACTTAAGGTCTTGTCATACACATCCTGTATTTTAAAATGCGTTAATCCTGTATGGTAAAACCAAGACAAAATGTCTCATAATAGCAAAATGACTCATTAGTTAGTACCTTTTGACTAATTGTTCACATATTCGGGCAGTATTGTTTTAGACTTTGCTGAAAAGCCTTGTGTGAAGGTTTCCACAGCCCCCAGACAAGGTGGGGCTGGTCTCCTCATGTCTGCAGTGTACTCCAGTCTACACCTCCTCGCCTAACTGGCTTTCCCCGCGCTCACCCCGCCTCTATTGCTTTTAATCCGCGAATAATATCTCCGGTGGACAGTCTAACTTCGTGCTATTAATCATTACTAAGAATACACAAGACCGCTCCGGAGACGTCCAGGTTCACGCCACAGACATACACGCGCACGCAGCCACGCCTCCAATCTACTATCACATCACGACTGTAATAAAATTGGCTGCAGTTGTAGCTTGTCGCACGTGTCATTGGCATTCTGATGCCACCTTCACGCACGATTCATGCAGACGTTACGTGAGGCGAATATTTCTGTAGACACTCGTCGTTACAACAGACCAGGTTGCACAACTAATAGCCAAAGTCTATGTATGACTAATAGCAAAAATGTAAAATACACTAAAGATACAGTCTACATGCTTCACATACCTAATAGTACATCTTATAAATCACGGGTAACGGTTCATTTCCTACATTGCGAACTCTAAAAGTCTTGTATACACTATACCTGAAGACGCTCCTCTAGACGCGTCACTTATATACGCTCAAATGATCACAAACCCGCTGCCTTTACACATTTACACTTTTACGTTGTTTAGGGACTAGACGGTGAAAGCACGTCATCCGAGGCATATTTTTCTTTAGCTGAGATAGCGAATACAAATTAAACGACTGGTTTAAAAGACAACTGGTTTCAGGGCAAGCATTGGTCTGTAAAAAAACACAACACATGTATTGGGTTGTCAATGAAAAACATTCGCATATTGACATAAACACGGCAATATAGGCGCTTGGTCAATTCCTCTGTGGGAGATCATATTGCTAGCCTTTCCCAGATGTTTGTAATTATATTTCCACACACACAAGTCAATACCAATTGAGGTCGAATTTCGTCACAATCTGTATAATTTAAACATATCCGCCTTTAGTGTACAGAAAACAAATGGTGCAGAATAGCCTGACTTACATAAACGATGTGAAGTCGAATTGCAGAGGACAAGTAGTAAAATCAGACAACAACAAATCCACGCCGGTCTGCTGACGATGACATTGCCCTCTTCATAGAGGAAAGACGGAGGGGACAGTAATTTCCAACCGTGTCATAAAAGATTAGATGTAAAATGAAATGCGAGGAGACCGAGCATCAGTGCGCTGACGACTGGCTGCTTTTTGTAAACAACATCCTCATCCCCATTCACCCTCCGCGCGGAGCACGATGAGAAAGCGCTTCGCTATCCATGGTGCAGTTCACTGCGACGTTAGGGAAGAAAAAAAAAACATCCGTTCAAAGCAGGCCCATAGAACCATTCACAAATGCAGTCTGTTAGTGTCTGCACACTAACCGCGAGACGACTTCTCGGTAATGAATGCAGAGCCCGCAGATAAACAGATATGTCGGCGGTGGCGGCGCGCTTCGCGCTGATATTAATATTAATATTCTTGCTTTAGAGCTCGTCGGTCACCGGAGAAGCAGATGCCGAGCTACTGATTCCGTTCTGATGCGCGCCTCGCTCTCCTAAAATGACGTTGTATCGTGCTGCTGTTTTTATGAAGGGAGACATTTTCTGCCCTCGCCGTACTAAATATAAATTCCACCGACTGTTATGCCGTTGTTACGTTTACATTCTTATGCCTGCCCTTGCCTCCACCTTTCTGACAGCTGATTCGACGCACGTATTTACAATTTTTGTCCGCGTTCGGTGTGTGCAGACGTAAGCAGTCTGTCAGAGCGAGGCAAGCGCGCCAACGAACCCTAATACTCCACCAACAACATTGAGGCATTGCTGAATATTCCATACCACATTATTTTTCTCATGTTTGTCTCTCTTTCCACTTACACACTTGTGTTCAGCCTATATACATTTAGCATCTACGCAAACCACCTACTGTCAGTCGTGACAATCACCTAGTTCACCTGAACAGCACTCATTCACAGAATCACCTACCCATCACAGACCATCTATCAACATCAAAAACAACTCATTGTAAATGGCAGGCCTATTTCTCCTCTAAACCTAGGCATTCACCCTTCTTGCTCTCACTCCATCCTCACACTTCCATCACTTTATTATTAGATGTACTTGATCTCCTGCATGCAGGAGTGAGAAAATTTTGTGATTTGAGCAAGAGACAAGCGATGAGGGAGAAATGTGAGAAGTGAGACTTGGAGACATGGAAAACAAAGGATAAAAATAACAGTACTCACACTTCAGGATGGCGGAGAGTCATCGTGTCATCACACATTTAATTGGAGTAGCTCATGCGCATACGGCATGAGATTGCATCACAGAAATAGTCGGGAAGCTAGAATATAACCATTGATCAGTAATGAATCACACTTTGCCTTTGCACAAAAGAAGAACTTGGTACACTGAAAATAGAATGTGTTGCCTCTCAGCATCTGCTGAGTATGAGTAAATCTATTTGGTGTCATAGACATTTGGTAGCTAATCCAGACTGATTCTCGTAATCTGTGACTGAGTTCAAACATAGCATAGAAGTTTGGTCAGTCCTTATCTGGTGATGCCCCGCAGTTCATTGACTAAAGAGATGTGGAGTTGTAAAATCACAGGTCCAGATTCAAGTGTAAATCATGAAAATGTATATAGTCAATAAATAATTAGTAATACCATTTGTGTATGTGAATACATGAATTTGATGAGATGGACAAAGAACAGACACAATGCTCTACACTTGTAAACTTACATAAATTTATAAGAACTATTCAGTTGGAGATACTTCTTTCGAGGGAATATATGAAATGATGTATTCCTCAAATGGCTGCTCAATTCTTTTACTTTAAATAAGAATTTATGTACAGTTTTCATTTTTAATTGGCAACTAGTTGCAATCAAACAAATTCTGTCAATCCCGTTCTTTTTGCCTTATCAGTTTAACTGCTACACGCAAAGAAGAACTATTTCTTATCAAGACATGAGTTTAAAGGAAATCTTAAAATTAAGGCTAATCATCCAATAATCTATATTCTTAATCCAGGGCTAAATATACTTTGCCAAACTTTGATGGACAACAACCAGAGGGGTCAAATCAAAGAGACAAACCAGTTTAAACAAAGAAACACAGTTTCTACATAGGATTACACATCGTGAAATATTAGTAAAACCAACTGAGGTCTAAAATTCCTGGCGAAATACATTTAATCTCAATGTTAGTTTCTTGGCTTGTCAAAAGTGCACAACCCCTGGATGCTTCAAATTTTTGCTTCATGGGCACCCAAAATGACAACTTCTGGATGGACTCAATCAGCTGCAGCTAGCCATATGTGACCCTGGACCACAAAACTAGTCATACGTAGCACAGGTATATCTGTATCAATAACCAACAATACATTGTATGGGTCAAATTGATCAATTTTTCTTTTATGCCAAAATCATTAGGATATTAAGTAAAACTCATGCTCCATGAAGATATTTTGTAAATTCCCTACCAGAAAAATATATATAAAAAAAGGTTGATTAGTAATATGCATTGCTAAGAACTTTGTTTGGACAACTTTAAAGGTGATTTTCTCAATTTTTACATTTTTTTTTGAACCTTCAAATTCCAGATTTTCAAATAGTTGTATCTCGAACAAAAATGGTCCTATCCTAACAAACTTATTTATTCAGCTTTCAGATGATGCATAAACCTCAATTTAAAAATTTTTTTAAAAAAAAGACTGTTTTGTGGTCCAGAGTCACATATGTGACTAATCACTCTGCAACCACAAGGAAATTATGTTATGACAATGCAGATTGCCAGTCCTCCAAATAAAATGAATTGATTATTTTATAATAATATTTTTATTTAATATTTTTATTTTAAGTGTTTTATCCTCTTCCATTCCTGCCATGACCTTTCCTCCTGGTATCTTGTGAAGCACACACTTCCATATAACTTTGAAGACACAGGGCATATAAATCTTTCTATCACTGGTGCACTAGAACAATAGTGATTAAAAAGTTTTGTTCACACATTGAGAGTCTCTTAATTATCTGTCTCTTAATCTGTCCATTTCTATAACTAAGAAAACCCTATCTTTTACAATTAAATGAGTTCCTTTTCTAACTTAGATATAATTTTAATGTATTTTTCACCCCTGATTAAAACTGAAATATGGTTTTACACTGGACAAAAAGCTTAAGTTTTCTTAACAAAAAGCCTTCTTTAGTACACAATATACACAAATCATTGATATGCAAAACAGAATATTTGTAAAATAAATGTTGACTAGACTTATTTCTAACAAAAAATTGTATATCGATCTCTAAGGTTCATCATTTGACTAGAAAAACAGGTTTCACTCGTTACAAAAGAGAAATAACGCCATATTTCCTGTTAGCACTGGAATCATGTAGCAACAAGTGGCGAGCACTAGGCAACATTTTTTAAATGCAGCGATTGTGCGCGCTGCACTGCACGCGCGCGCACAGTCGCTCCACCCTCCACCCTAGCACGCACGCGGGGAGCGTTCATTCAACCAAACCGCGCCGCTGGCCGTTCAGTGTAGCAGGGACATTTAAACGATATCTCATGATCCCATGTCTTATTCTGACATAGGAGTAGGCGTTTGTGGCGTTTTCGTTGCATAGGCGCGACAACAGAGACTCGAAATGCGCTCTTTGTTGTTTACGAACGATTCATGTTAAAGCAAAGAGTGACTTAAACTGTTTTCACTCATGCGGACGCGGATTCGTAAGTGGCTGGAGATAAACACCAGATAGCCAGTCCTGAAAGTACATACATACATTAACAATGACGCGATTAGAGAGCGAATCGTTATCTGTTTGACCAATTGAACCGATCAAAGTGCAAACAAGAGTAACGAGAGAGGCTCCTGTCAGGGAAGGTGAGGAAGAGGATTCGTTTGCTACAGGGATCACTAAAATTGGCCACTTAATGGGAACAGATAACGGTAGGCTCTCACGAATCTCAGTACGGTACAGGATTTGACTTAAGAATGATATATATAACACATTTAAGAATGGTTTAAAATCTAGCTTTAACCTAAAGATTCAAAAGTTTTGAAGACTGTAACGTAATGTCTGCAACACCGTAAATTTGGTTAAACAGTAGGCCTGCATGTTTAAAAAACATTATTGTATTGACCTATCATAACACTATGCATGCTGACTTAGTACACGTCCATGTATTTCGCAATTTAAAAAATAAATGCAACTGTGGATTTGAATTGCTGGAAGGTCACATTACACAACATCACTGCCCTAAGTGGGGTCAAGATGTCATACTGCACATATTAAAATAATACTTGCTTATGGTCGTCTTTACCTGAAACAAGTTGGCTTCAAATGTCACAGTTTAAAATATGGCAATTTAATGATTAATGAGATGGATTCTGGGATAACTGTACATCAATAATGATATAATGTTAATTCGGCTATCTACTTGAGGTTCTACAATCTGGTTTGTGATCCTGATAAGCACCATAAAGACACGTGGTGAAATAAAGAGTTGTATGCTGAATAAAATGAAATGAAATGTGGACTTTTTATGAGCAATATCTATTGAGTTGTATAGACAAAGTACAGCAGACAGTGTACAGCCTTACCCACAAAATGGCATCAGGGTAACAGGACACAAATGTAATGTTACAAACATTAACAAAAACCTGAAATGTCTTATAAAACATCATCACCGTACATAACTGATAAGACAATCAAATTTTCTATGTGAATGTAGTGAGACATAATGATTTTTGGGAACCTCTTTTTACTGATTTTAATTATAAGTAATTATAATCATATATTATCTGATTGAATATAATATAGATTTGTAATAATTTACAGTAAAATGTGAATTTTCTTAAAATGTAATAGATTTTTTTAGTGCTGTCAAACGATTAATCGTGCTTAATCACATCCAAAATAAAGGTTTTTATTTACATAATATATGTGTATATTTATTCTGTATATATAAATACACACACATACAGTACATATTTTGAAAAATATCTTGAATTTACATGTTTATTTATATTAATATAAAATATTATATATAAGTATTTTTAATATATAAACATAACATTTTTCTTAAATACATGCATGCATGTGTGTGTATATATACATGTATATATAAACAGTACACACACATATATTACATTTTTTTCCACTGTGTATGATAATGTGAAAATAGCATTCCTATCCAATACTAATAGAGTTTGTGTACACCCAAAGTCTGCAGATTGAATCTAAGGTGATTTGCTGATTGACTACATGGCGCCACATTAATAAACAAACGCACTGTGAACCCTTTTAAAATGTTTAGAAGCTTTACCTCAGCAAACTGAATGATGACGTCTGCT